>JAHBCN010009749.1:0-34100 GCA_019359885.1 Listronotus oregonensis
GTTATTCAGTTAAATGTAATTCAAAATTACGAAATTTTGGGTTCAGGAAAACCAAACAGACACCAGTAAAATAATATTGTCCTAAAATAAGGAAAAGTGTCAAAAATTAGACAGGGTTTAAAAAAAAAAATTATTTAATAGACGAAAAAGTAACCAAAATTAAGGGGCATTAGGCGGGAAACAGTTTTGAGCAGTATCTAAAATGTTTTTAGTTTATTTCCCCACTAAGCCCATTTTGCCCATTTCAACTATTAAACTTATGGTCAGTAAGTTCGAGCCCAAAAGGTTCGGTAATAAATAATTGTAAATGTTAACTCGGGATTTCGAAGAAAGAACAGAGAACTTAATATTCTACTAGGTTAAAAAAAAAAAGTTAAGGGGTTCCTCGGGTAAAAAAATCATAAAGGTTTGGCCTTTGAAAAAAAAAATTTTTTGTAAAATTCCACAAACTAAAAAAAGGGGAAAAAATGGTTTTGTTTTAAAGAAAAAGGCAAATAACTTTGGAATTTAAAGTTTCTTTAATTTCTTCCCCCAGTCCCGTCCATAAAAGCGAAATATTAATCAAACCAGATAAAAGACCTTTTCAATGAAAAAAAAATTTCTCTCTTGCAAACGCGTTTTTTGGTCCTTTCCAAAATTTATCGTTTTTCAAAATTTTTTTCCCCCCCTTCCGAAGGGAATTGCTTACCCCCAAAAAAGAAAAATTTCCAAAAATTTCCCTTCTACCTTGACCTTTTAATTTCCTTTCTTTTCAGTTGTTTGCAAGGTAATGGAAAAATTTTTTTCCCCAAATCTTAAAGTATCTGGAAAAACATAAGATCTTACTTATAAAAATGGTTCCCCCCGTAATCCAGCTATTTTTTTCCTTGTCTCACATAACGGGAAAAAAAGTCCCTTGAGTTTCTTGGTGAATCCCAGTTGTTGCTCTTGACATATAAACTTTCGATCAGGTCTGGCATGATGGGCTTTTTAAAAAATTCCTTTTACGGTCTTCCACCAAGCTTTGCTCTTGGCTTTCCAGTTTCCTTTCTAATGGTATATCAGTTAGTGGATGGTCTTTCCCCCCAGTTTCTACCAAATCAATGCTGGTGTGCCCCAGGGCTCAGTGCTGGCACCCACGCTGTTTCTTCTACACATTAACATCTTCTCTTTCCCAATCAATCCCATTCATATTTTGCTGCGATAGTACCCTCCACTCTAGTATTCAATTTCTTAAGCCACCGTGTAATTCTGATTTTAAAAACAACCCAGGTCAAGCAGATATCTCTTTCCAAGATAAACTTATTTTGGGATTGGGGCGCCAAAAATCGTGTTCAGTTTAATGCCAAAAAAACACTGTCATGTTCCTGCCCAAAAAAAGTCTGCGAATGCTCATCCCTTACATATGAGCGGCCAAGTTCTCAGAACAAAGAGTGTTTAATCTTGCGTTACTTTTGAATAACCTCAGGGCACAAAACATTTCATCCATAGCTTCGGCAGCTTAAAAAGATTGGATTCCTCTTTCAGGAAAATATTTCTCTTCTTCAATCTGTACATTGTATGTATCCCAAATCAGACCCTTTTGAAATATTTTCTCATTTTGGGGGATGGCGTCCCCTACAACACTTAGCATTCTGGACTCCATTAAAAAAGAGCTGCGCCTTTTAATGCCCCAACGTCACAGAAAGGCTTCCTCTTCTTGCCCATCGTCGAGCTGTAGGGGATCTGTCGCTCTTCTATAGGTTTTTCCGGCTTCGCTCAGAGGAATTGGCCAGTTTTTCCCTTTCTGGCAGCTCCCAACAGAGCAACACGTAGTGAAACTTTTATGCATCCTTTTACGGTTAGTTAAGGCCCCGAACCCCCTTTCTTCTTCCCTTTTCCTAGAGTGTCAAGATTGGCCGGCCCCGCAGAAGTTTTCCTTCTCCCCCAATCTCCAAAAATTTAATCCCGTGTAACAAACTCCCCTCACCACACTGAAGACACCCACGGTACGTTAGTAGGGGCATACCTTCGTGGACTGCCCAAAAAGGAAAAAAAAGGAAATATATTTTAAGAAATATTTGTTTTACCGATGAATGAATTTTCCCCTCAACAATAAACCAAATGTTAGAATTGCCTATATGCCTATGAACTAAACCTGATAGCAGAAACCATCCGGACTTATTTCTAAATAAAGGACCCGCCTTGGAAGGGTGTTCGGGAAAATCAAATGATCTGGTACCAAATGGATGGTTGCCCCGCCATAATCCCGAGGTTAAACCTGGAAAATGCTTTTTAAAGGAATATTATTGGTCCACGGACCATATTTGGGAGGTCACCTGATCTTTCACCGAATGACTTCTTTTTGGGGAGTCAAAAAAAGCGTCATTTATAAAAGTGAAAATTTGAGAACCTTAACCAGCTACAAAACCTATTTCGTTAAAATGTAAAAAATTTTGCAATATCAACTGAGCAACGTTAAAAATGCAATTTATGATCGGTTGGGAAATTGTTTAGTTTAATGGGGGTTGTTTTAACATTTGATTAATTAATGTTTTATGTAATTTATTTTTTTAAAAAAGGATTGTTTTTATTACATTCTTTTTTTCCCCTTAGTTTTTAAAAAGTTTAGTTCTCTTTTTTTTGGGATTTTTTTTCTTCTGAGTTAAACATTTAAAATATTTATTGCTATGGCTTTTGGGCTCAATTTACGAAATACGTTTAATGGTTGAAAAGGATCAATAGGTTATTTGGGGGGAAAAAAATTTAAAAATTTTTTATTGGGTTTAAATAAAATTCTTATGATAAAAATTTTTTTTTAATAAAAATTTTTTTTAAAAAAATTTAAAAAAAAAAAAGGTTTTTTAAAAAATAAATTTCTGTTGTTTTTTTTTTACTCTTTTGTAATTATTTTTTAAAAACGTTTTGATTTTTTTTTAATTTTTTTTTTTGTTAATTTTATATTTATTTTAAGGATTTTACTTTTTCGTAAACGGACTTTTAAAAGGAAAAAAAATTATTTTATTTTTAAAATTTTATTTATTGAATCTTTTTTACAAAAAATTTTTTTTTTTTTTAAAACTATCAAAATCACTTTAAAAATTTAAAAAAACAATTGGGGAACTAAAAAAGATTTTTGTAAAAAGGGCAAAAACCGAAAAAAATCCCTTTAAATTCTAAGTTTTTTTAATTTAAAAAAGAACTTCAAATTTTTGGGGAAAAACCAGAAATTTTTTCCCTTTAAAAATTTTCGAAAAAAGAACATAATTAAATTTTCCACCTTTTGTCAAAATTAATAAAAGGTTTAATTTTGTAATTTTCGCGCTTTGGGGTTTGAAAGGGTTTTAAGGGAAAAAAAAATTTGTAAAGGATTTCCCAAAAAAATTTTGGGAACCCTTTTTTTAAAAAAAATTTTTGGGCCCAACAAAGTTTTTTTTTTCCAAAAATTTAAAATTTCCCCCCAAAATAATCTGCCAAAAAAAATTTTTTTTTTTTGGGAAATTTTTTTGTTTAAGAAAAAAAAGATTTCCGGGGCCCTTAAAAAAACTTTTTTTCCAAAAACTTTTTTTTCAAAAAATTTTTTTTTTTCCCCCTAAAAAGGCCGTCGAAAAATCCATAACATTCCCCTCGATAGATGTGGTTAGTTGTAAACCCGCAGTCACTGGTGTTATGAATTTCCCTGATTTTTGAAAAATTATTTGACTTTATTAAAAAGAAAAGAGTACATTTCAAAACTAGAGACCCTAAGCTTTCAAATGATGTGCATTGAAAAGCATTTCATTTGAACACTTGCTAGGGTCTCATTATTAAAAAAAATGTTAATAACAAACCATTTTTTCAAAAATTATCAATAAAAAATTAAATACTCCTAAAATATTTAGAAAAAAAAATTTGACGCTTTTTTTAATTATCTAGAAAAATAAGAATGGACCCAAACTCATATGCAATGATGGGTACGGATTTTTCCATTCTAATAAACTTTGAATGATTAAAAAATGTATATTATTGCCCGAGTAATGGAACAATTTGTCCGCCCGCTTATAAGTGAATCCATGAGGATAGCGGCATTCTAGCGGTAGAGCGGCATCTGAAATGGGGGGACTTTTGGGTCCTGTTATCTCGAAAACTATCGATTTTTCTAAAAAAAAATGATAAAAATTATATTTGAAGATTACAAGGCGATCTTTATTTTTTTGGGCCTTAAGGAGCCATTTTCAGCCCTTTCCCACCTGTTAATGTTAATAAACTTTTTTTCGCTCGAAGGCATTTTCAAAGACCTAAGAATTGCGCCACAAATAAAAACTGTACAGATTAATTTCCAGCTTTGTCCCTTTATTTACTGGACTAATTGAAATTAACAGTTTTTTGACGAGAAAATTAACGTTTTTAATGGCTTTTGCGCGAATAACTCGAAAATGCATTTTATCAAAAAACTGTAACAAAAAATTATAGCTTATAAAAAAAACAAAAAGCACTATACCTAAAGTCCAAAATTTCTGTCAGTGACTCATTTAATACCGGCCACCCAACCGACGAAGCGGCTGAATAAAAATCTAACACTAGTAAATTATGTTTAAGCCTATGATATACTTTTCCGCTCAAATAACAGTGAACCGCAAAAGTTTCATCGCCACGTTGTCATAATTCGCAAGAATAAATCACCGCCAGCCATCGCACTTAAAATAGCACGCCAATATGTATTGAAATCATTGTTATCGGGAAGACAATAAAAGTGGCAACAAAATTCCTTAGTTTACAACTTGAAAATACTTGAAAATAAGCGTATCGACAGGGTTTTCGTGCTGTTCGATGATTTTATTTAGTTATTATTGATTTTGGACAGATTTTGTAAGTTTAAATTTTAAATTTCTATACAGGGTATTTTCTAAATATTATAAATTTCTAATAATTGTAGTATATAGATATTGTTTTGTGCCAATTTTATAATAGTTTATCTTATTTAGTGCATATAATTGTATATAAAGATTTAGTGTTGTTAAGTGCTTTTAATTCTGTAAACTATGAATATTAACTAGTTATCCGCCTATAAAAAAAACTCAGTTAACGTTAAAAAACGAATAATGGTTAAAAATGTTTACCATGGGATTCGGGAACGAAATCCAGAACAACCCTTTGGATGCGCAGAGATATTGCAACTTTAACAAAAGTTAATTCGCGTACGGTATTCAGAGTTTTAAAAGGCAAAAAAATCAATATTAGTAATTATGCGGATACTGGAAAATGCGTTTTTTCGTATTTTTTTTGCACACTTTTTACTTTTCGATTGTTAAACATGAATCAGAGGTTTTTTTTGGTGCCTCTTATAGTATTTAAAAATAAAATAATTGAATTGTTTAATTCCATTTTACGAATATTCCTTTAAATTCTGTCATTTGCACGAAAACATATTTAAAAAACTCATACTATGTTAATATTTAAAAAAAAACACTTAAAAGTAAGGAAAAAACCTTAATTTTTAATAAAAAGTAGGTAAAACGTCCGAATTAACTCGAAATTCTAAAAAAGGTTGTAATAGTTTTCTTTATGACATTTTTATAAGGTATAACCTTGCTTCGCTCCCCAAAAGTTTGATCAAAAATATTATCGATATGGAAATCCTAAATATGGAACACGAAAGACCCGAAATAGTTATTGGATTCTACAAGCTGATGATCTCAGACTTTCGTGTTCCTTATATAGTGGATATTTTTGATGAAGCAATGCGTGTGAATATCGTATTTAATATTGATATTGCAAGATCGGGAAAAATCGCCAAAAATGACTCAAAAAAATTTTTTGTTCATGACCTCAAAATAGGAGGTGTGCAAAATTAAAAAAAAAATTCATTTTTCATTAATCCGAATAATACCAAAATAATACAGCTTGTTACTAATTTAAAGGGTTGATGGTGAGAAAATAACTTTTTGCTTGTAAAAAATATTTTCATGTTTTGACGAAATTTTATCATTTATTTTCTAAAATGCATACGGCACTGGAATTATTCCCCTGACCCCACACAACCCGGGGCACTCTAAAAGCGAGCGATGCGTCATTGACAGAAATTTTGGACTTGAAGTATAGTTACCAATCAGACCGAGCTATGGCTTGTTAATGGTTAGCTTTTGTTCGTCAAATGCTAACCATTAAAAAGATTCAAAATCAAATAGCGGGAAAACTTTGCATTTTTTGAAAAAAAAACTTATAATTTTTTTAAAGCATATAATTAGACCTTTCTTTAAAAAGGAGTCTCTAGCATGAAAATTAAGCAAGTTATGATAAAAATAAAGTCAAACCGTACTTTTTTCTACAAAAAGATCGGTGAAACAACTCCATAATTACCCTCCTAATTAAAATTGATCTTTGCCCTGTTGCGATTCTTCTAATCTATGTGTTATTAACACATCCTAGAAGTTTGACCGATTTAAAATGCTTAATTTTAGAAAAATAGGAGCCTTAAGTGAAAAACGATTTTTCGCAATTTCGTAAAAAAAGCCCCTTTCGTTTAAAATACTGGAGATACGTATACAAAGAGTTTCTTTTGCATAGATTATCTGTGCAATAAATATTTGGCGAAATATGACTTTTTAAAGCCCCTATTTACGAGCGAGCACCACCTTATTTGCATAGGCGTGCGCACAGTGGGTGCCGTGGGTGCCGTGGCACCCCCACTACTCTGAAAAATATTACTGTATTTAAAATATGAAAATTATTATTTGATAAGGTTCGACTTAAAAATTACACGCGAACGCACCTTCGGGAAAAAAAAAATGAGTATAGAAAAAATCAAAACTAACATCCACAATGCGCCAAGAACGTTTAAAAAAATCTCGTGGTTCCATTTGTGGAATAGGAATTAGCCGCAAACACTGATATAAGAAATTTGATAAACGAATTTTAAAAAATTGTACATTAGGGAAAGAAGAATTTTTTTAATAAATAATGTATAATGTACTCGGTTTGTTATTATTTCATAAATATTTACCAAATATTCCTAAAAATGTATTCTTATTAATTTATTTTAATTAAATTTTAATTAATAACAGTGTAATAATATCGATATATTGTTATTCATAGTTTTATTCACTTCATTATTATTATTATTTATTATTATTTGATTTCAAACCACACGGCTTTGCACTCTCTTGGGGGAAATTCACTCATTCCCGATATCTTTAGATATTAAAAGGATTGAGCTCTGTGGGAACCTTTTCCATTTTTGCTTTAGGTAACTTATGTTCTGCTCTAGGTAACATTATGTTCTGCTGTATTCCCCACAAATTTCCGGACAGTCCGAGCGGTCGCAAGAAAGCACTGCCTTTGCATAGCCTTATACAGATGTTCACCGTAAAAGAGTTTTTGGTATAATGCCAGTTGTTGATAAAATTATGGGGATCGTTTGGACGTTATTCATTCCCCACTGTCTTTTTATTTGTGTTTCTAGGTTTTTGTAATTGGCAATCTTTTTATTGTATTTCTCCCGTAGGTTGTTGTTTGGGATAGCGACATCGATCAGTGTTGTTTTCCACCCAACTTTATCCACAAATACAATATCTGGTCTATTGTGAGCAACAGTTTGGTCTGTAAGTACAGTTCTATCCCAGTACAATTTAAATTCTTTTTTTTGAGAACAGGTTCCGGAGTATACTTATAGTAAGGCAATTTTTCATTCTGTAAAAGCTTTAGCTTCTCTGCCAATTGTTGATGGAGTATCTTGGCTGCTGAATCGTGTCTTTCCTTTTACTCTGATGCTGCAAATGCTTGGCAACCCCCCGTTATATTCTGGATTGTCTCCGATGTTTGACATCCATATCTGCATCGGTCGTTCTCTATAGACGGGTCTCTAACGATATGCTTCAGATAGTTTTTCGTCGGAATAACCTGGTCCTATATAGCCAATAAGAAGCCTTCAGTCTCTGGGAACATCTTCCCTGACGTCAGCCAGTAGTTCGACGCGAACTTGTCGACATTTTCCTGGGTGACCTCATTGGGGTGACGTCCAGAAAGGCTTCTCCAACCAGGCTTGCAGCTTCTTCTGGTCTGTTTGATGGTATCTGCGCATTTCACGATCCATCCCGTCACAACGGTGTTGAATCGTTGGTTTTACATATTGCGGTGTATCGGGGAAGGGCCTGGCTATCTTTGAAAATACCTACGTAAGTTTATTATTTGTTCTCATCTTTTTCTGTAACTTATTGATGTCAGTTTTGCTCCATTCCACAATTCCAAATGAGTAAGTGCGGAGCATGCGTATGTATTAAGCATCTTAAACAGATTTTTGCTGTTTAGATAAGTTTTCGACACCTTCCTTACCCTTCTTATAAACTCGTTTGTTATTATTATTATTATTATTATCTCGTCACCCACACCAGCTTTACCCTGCGCACGCCTATGCTTATTTGAGCCCTTTAAACTCACCGATTTTTAAACAAAGGAATTTAATTCACATAGCCTTGAAAAACCCTACAAAATTATTTTTGAAAAAAAAATCTCATTAATAAGGAAAGAGCCATGTTTAAAAAACCAATCAATTTTTTTTCGAAAAATTGGAATAGCCCACTATTACTATTATTATTTTTATCATTACATTTAACCTAAGCGGTATACTGTTGTTTCTGGCGGCAAGTTCGTCTAAGGTCATTCAGGCACTTCATCGTGACCTTGAACAATAGGAATTCAAGGCCTTTAGGGCAGCCTGGCTGTTGCCTGCAAGTTCACGATGATACTTTTGGGAAAAAAATTTTTAATATGTTTAATTTCAAAACTCTCCGTAACTTACCTTAATCTCCGTAATAAACTGTATAAAATCTTTTATAACCCCTTTTTATTTCATTCCTTCATTTTCTTAATGGGAACGGCATAAAAACACTATCAAATGCCTTTGGGAGATCTAGATATATTGCAGCGATTTACGTACCTTAGTTCCTATTTTCTCGAACATCCACAAGAGCTAAAAACCCGCTTTAAGTTTATAAAACCTTGCAGAAGCGCATAATTTTGCTAATAAATTGTTTATGTCATCGTTGTTTTTATGGGGTAGATTTTCCCGAGCTGTTAAATTCAGACTGTTTAAAACATTTTTATTCTCACTCTTTGCTAGTTTTACTAGCTATAAACAAACTTCATTCTCTAGAATTTAAAATAAATGGTGATTTTCTTTGTTCTTGGGACTGATAGTCGTTTAAAGTATCCGTAAACAAAAATAGTGTGTTAATGAAACCTACTTAAAGTCTACGACTGATTGTTAGCATTTGAAGGGTTTCTACTTATAGATTTGTTTACAGGTACATTAAAAAAGTATATTTTCTAAACCTTCGTAACCAATAAAAAATGTAGTGTTTATACTATGACTTCACTAAACATTTTAAAAGCTATGAGGACAATTTTAGCAATTTAAAATTTATGTTATACAGGGTCTTTAAAAAATATGTGTACAAAATTGTATGATGTTAAAGTAGGTCAATTTAGGCAAAATTACGTGTAATTGCACTGGAAAAAAGTAAGAAATATTCTTAAAAGAGTTATAAAAGGGACACCACTTAGACGATAAACTGCATACTTTAAAAACTACTGTATGATACGTTTCACAATAATTCGTTGATTTCTTGACCGCAATAAAATTTAAATTACAACCATCAGTGGAAAACCCAACCATAAATAGGTTGCCTGACAAATATCTATTGTATAGGCACCGCACCATTTGAAAGGGTACAGGACCTGATTACATACTAATATACTAACGGCTGAGTGATGATCGTCAGATTTTGACAGGTTGCCTACTAAAATCATTAAATAACACTGACAATGACGTTTTGTTAAATATTCTAAACCGTTGTTAACCTTTAACAATTGCTAAGTCCATTGCTAAATTTAACAACCGCTATCATCACTCAGCCGTTAGTGACATAGAAATCCGTACACCCAGTTTAAATGATTTTATTTTAATAAAATTTTGTATAAGTACTTAATAAAGCATAATAAGCAAATGATTAAAATATTGCATTGCTTTAACTTTTACCTTTAATAATGTGTGGATGCACCCCGATGTGTTACGTATTCTCCAACGCGTGTAGGCATGCTTCTGATCAGGTGGTCAATGTCCTCCTGTGGTATCTCATTCCAGGCAATCACCAACTCCTCTTGAAGTGCTCCTAGAGTCTGAGGAGGACGTTGCAAATTGAGCAATCTCCTACCCATCACATCCCACACGTGTTTAATTGGGGATAAGTCGGGACATCTTGGTGGCCATGGTAACAATGTGACATAATTATGTTAAAAGAAGTCCATTGTGACTCTTGCAACATGTGGTCGGGCATTATCTTGTTGGAAAGTTGGATTTGCCAGGGTGTCAAGATATGGTAAAAGATGGGGTTCTAGAACTTTTGGATATAACGCTGCGGTCAGTTCTGAAAGATAGGGACCTACCATAAGCTATAGCACCCCAAACCATAACTCCAACAGTGTGATGAACATGTCTTTCAACAAAAAACTGTGAATTCCTCCTTTCACCACGTCGCCCTCTAACCCTGGCTCGACCATCGTGCATGCCTAAACAAAATCGAGACTCGCTCTAAAGACCATACTGTTCCATTCCTGATCCCAGAGTGACCGTTCTCTGCACCACTTAAGGCGATTACGTCGGTGTTCTGGAGTTAAAGGGAGGACCCAGTGTGGTCGGTATGAAAACAGGCCAAAACTTCTTATTCGTCGGTAAATAGTTCCCATGCCAATAGGTCTCCCATGTTCTGCAAACCATTCATTTGCAATGGACCTGGTAGTGGAGAAACGGTCCCTTAAAGCCAATAATCTTAGGCGACGATCTTCACGGTCTGTTGTTCTACGGCGGCGTCCAGTGCCCCTTGCTCTTCGCGTACGGCCTTCTTAAAGCCATGCCTGACAACACCTAACCACAGTGTCTACACTACTTTGCACTCTAACTGCAATTTCCCAAAAAGAAAGTCCAGCTTCCCGAAGTCCCACTATACGGCCCCTCTCAAACTCACTAGGTTGACGAAATCGTACAGGTCTCCGTACTCTAGGCATCGTAACCAATCGTTAAGAATGTCGAGAACCAAAATCCGCTAAATTTGGATCTTTACTGCGGACCTACATGCAGGTACCCAAAGTATTGAAGTTTCTGCCGACTGACAGTAGCAAAAACATGAGAAAACAAGGAATTACGAAACGTACCATAATTCAAAATTTAACGAAGCAATTATTACCTCCATATAAGTACCAATTGTCTAGAACCTATACTAATTGATCTGCTCCCATGGTAAGTTACTTAAATTATTAGAATGATTGAAGCCGTAACCCAAATTCTAATAGGAAAATGTTGTTAACGTTCTTAGAATTAAAGACTATTATAGTTTACCATAGACGCACACAAACAATGCCAAAATTTTGGTAATAGTTTGACGCCTGATTACCGAGCGTGCGTCCATCGAGAGAAAACACGTTACAATGCCGCTATATAAACAAATACCGTTTCCAAAGCTATAACATAGCAGGTTGCATAAGAATTATTTTTGTGGAAATAGCAAAGCTTCAGCTTAATTTAGTACGTTTTTCTTGTTGGCTGTATAGTAATAAAATTTTAGTATAAAATTTTACCTATAACTGTCACCAAAATTGAGAGAAGCATAGACTGCCTTAACTCACAGATGGCACATAGATGTCTGTTACTCGTTTTTGTGTTTTTACTTAAATATAACTGAGTTAACTTAATCGACCAATAGGTATTTTTAATTAATTGATAGCCACAATGTTGTGTGTAAAAATTAAAAGTAGAAAACACACTACAAACCTGCTAAATAACACGAAAATACAAACCCTTTACTTCTTTTCTATTTAAGGTTTAATTATCATGTAAATTTAAATAGCCTCGCCACTTCTCACTCAATCAAATTCAACATGGAGGCTAAGTCTGTTTAGAACTATCGATATCGACAATCGTATCTATTTTAACGAAATGCTAAAATGAAAATGCTTTAGACTTTACACCAAACACAGCCAGACTACCAATATGCTCAATTGAAATAAAACATAAAACCTTACATCAAATGTCTTTCACAACAACAATAGGCATAAAACTTTGGGCATTTCACACAAAGAAAGACACTCAGTTTTTCTCCTATCGTCTTGTTTTGAAGAGAAAGAATACGTTGAAGATCCTAACCCATGGCTTCTGGGTTTCTGCAAATAATAAATAATACACTTTTTTTCATTTTTACAAATAATGAAATTTACTGTAAAAAGGCTTTTATATCAAGGGAAAAGTTTATGATAATAATGTCCATAGTAATGACCAATGATTTGGAAAGAACACACTCTATTTACAAATTAGAAATTATTACACAAATATTATTAGAGGTTACAGGTTATACAGGTTGACATTGATAATATGACACTATATGGAAACGCTAATCCTTGTAGATGTTGGTGCATATCGATATTTTATTTATTGGCATCGAATAAATAAAAGCTGACACAAAGCAGAAATTCCACCAATAGAAATTTAGGGCCGACGCCGCTGGCCTACAAAATTCAAACTTAAAATTGATTTTGCTATTTCCGGAGTACAAAATCGGAAAATATTTTTGCCTATTATGTGCGGGTTTTGTTATAAGCTAATAAAAAACGTCATGGAAAACGCCTATCAGACGTTGGCAGCATAAGGTACGTACATTAACGGCCACAATCTTGGGCAATTCTTTTTCCCTTGTATTTAGGCTTATGCCACTTCTACCGGATATAACACTACAACCTAATAAAGAACAGGTGTTTGCTGGTCAGTGTCTAAAAACATATTTTTTAAATATAAACTTAACTTTTGGACCGTACATTAATTATTCATTACATAGCAGAGAAAGGCCAAAGGATGTGGCGGAAGAGCTTAAAATCTCAGATAGTACCATTTATTAAAAAATGGCTGGAAACACAATCCTTTGAGAGAAGAGCTGGAAATAGTCGTCTCACCACGAATAAACAAGACACACTTTAGTTAATGTTTTGAGAAACAAACCATTTAAATCTCTAGTTACAGCAAAAAGGGAAAGCAATTCTCCCAGCAGATTAGAACGGCACGGCGAAGAATAAGGCAATATCCAACTGCGGGCCGCCACCCAGCAGCAAAACCGTTTTTTTTAGAAAATGGGACAAGAACAACGTACTGACGGCTTTACAATCATACTTGGGAACTTCCGATTTTTGAGAAATATATAATTCACCGATGAAAAGTGTTTCAGTCAAAGCAAATGGGATACTTACACTGCTGCTTTCTTGAAAACTGCCGACAGCTTATCCGGCGATCAATCGAAACTTCCCTCAATTCTGCCAAACCGCACCCCCACCCGCCGCTGCCGCCGCTCAGCTTGAAGTCTGGCGGTTTGGGATTTTCTGCTGCGTGCCAGGATCCCCGACATCATCTTGGGAAGACTGGACTGGCTCTGTCGTACGGCTGATTATAAGCTAGCAGAGCCTATCTCCAACTCTGAATATGTTCGGCAACTCAGATTACCACTCGCCGGCCTCACCCGCCCTTTTTTTGGGAGAGGGAAATGCAGCCTTACTTCAGTGCTGAAGATCACACCCGTTATGGCGCTGGATTGGCAGATCACTCACACGCCGAACACCGATGGATCAGAGACTCGCCCCGTCATGGAATGGCAAGGACTACGTCCAGGCGATGCAGCTTCGAACTAACACCCTCCCGACCATCGGAGGCTTGCATAATGTTCGCTTGCCTCGCTGTTTTCGTAAAGCGTGCCGAGCGATGGACCGTGTAGAGACCTCTTCTTCCCACATCTTACAACGATGCTCAGTCACCCACTTTGAGAGAATCCGGAGACATGATCATGCAGTCAATGTCTTCAAGCAATATGTTGAACAAAGGGTTAGACGTCCAAGTCGAACCTCCGTGGCAGATAATGGTCGCCTCCACAAGCCGGACCCTTCATCATTCGAGGAACGGCCACACCAACATTGTGGACCTGTAAAGCTGGGAAACTCCCACGACCTCTGCAGAGGACATTAGCGCCGACAACAAGGTCGCCAAGGTCCACTCTTCCCCCGAGTCTCTCTCGCAATCCGGACCTCCCAGAACCCGACCGAGCCCATCCATGTCCGGCTCACATTGGGGCCCGAGGCACCTGTGCCCATCCAACGACCAGCTCCTGCCCGCCCCGACCCGCCACGGACTAGTCTCATGTCTGGTTACTGGAGTGCCCTCAGTGGTAGAGTTTATTCACTGCTCCTTCAGCATCAACGTTCGGGACTGGAACCATTGAGAGCTCCCTCCATCAGCTCAACGCTTTATACCCGCCTGTCCATATGTGTTATTGACTTTTATTTGCAGCAGTTTGTATTTCTGATAGTCATGGGGACCTGAACTAAAGTTTATTCAGTGTATTGTTTTTTTTTATTTACTGTATTCATAACTTCTACTTTGTGGAAGGTTCACTTACTGTTATTATATTTTGATATTTATTTTTTCTCTGTAAACTTTTTTAAGAAAAATATCCCCAAAAAGGACAGAGTAGGGGCGTTTTTTGGTAACTTTGGAGGTGGCTAGTGCATCGAAGGAAGGTTCAATGAGGGTATATATAGACTCCCAACAGAAATCATGCTTCCTTCTGTACTGGATCGATTTCCGGACAAAAATTTTTATCTTCAGCAAGATAAGTGTCCAATTTATACGGTCCGGAGTCGATGAATGGATGGAAAAGAGCGATTAGGTTTAACCGTGGCCCGAACTTAGCCCGGATTTTATGTTATGAAAATTTTGGGGGCTTATTAGTTAAAAAAAAAAAAGGGGGAAAATAAGTTTAGAAAAAAAAAAACTTAAAAAACGGGGGAAACCCGGACTATGCCCGGGCTTTGTCCATTCAATGCCTGAAGCTAAACTCTGTTAAAAAAACGGGGCCGCAATAAAATATAAATTTTTTTGGAAGGATTTTTAAAGTTTGTTTGATTTTATTAAATTGTTAATTAATTTATTAATTTGTTAGTTCTACCAATATAAATTTTCTTTTACCTTTTGCTTTTTTTTATAGTAATTAAAAGTAAACAAGGTAAACAAGACCAATTTACAAAAATTGACAGAAAAGTAAAAATTTTTTTGTATTTGAAAACAAATTTTTGTCTAAGATTTAGTAAGTAACCCCTTTTTTTGATAGTGGGAAATATTGGTTTTTAATCTGCGGATTATATAAACTGATTTAAGAAACTTTGATGCACCTCTAATAAAGGTTTTTAGCAAAAAATGCTGTATAACATAACTCTAAACGTCCAAATTTTAAGGATACAAAATGTGGAAAAAAACTTTTTTACTGCTCCTAACAGAAACAAAAAGCCTATCATTGAAAGTTGGGTTTGGTGGTTTTAACTGTAATTCGATTTTGTTAAAACTCAATCTGAAAATAATCAAGCTTTTTGGGAAAACTTCTGCTTTTTCCTTTACACCTGTATCTTAAAAAAAGTGGCCATTTTGTAATGTTTTATATAAATTTTTATTATTCCTTTACACGCGTATATCCTGTACAACTTTTTCTAAGGTAAACTTTTAACCAGAGCCAAATTGTTTTCTCGTTACTCAAAAAACCTAAATAATTAATTTATAGGTTTTTTGTTGTTACTTTATAGTCCCATTATATGAATAGTAAAATACAAACCAATGTAATTAAATTTATGAATATAATTTTAATTAGTAGATTTTTAACTTTCCTAATTTATTAAAAAATAAGCAAGATAAATAAAATTTAAATTTATAATCTGTTTTATAAAATAATACACGAAATGTTCAATAGGTTTTGTCGTCCTCTATAAAATGGCGCCGTCAGGTTTGTCGGCTAATTTTTTTGAGAAATTATGAACGATTGTTAAAAAATTTTTAAATACTACAAAGATTTATTGGTAGATTTAATATATATATATATATATATATATATATATATATATATATATATATATATATATATATATATATATATATATATATATATATATATATATATATATATATATATATATATATATATTATATATATATATATTATATCCACCGGTCGGGAGGGAACATGGAAAAACCCATAAATTTTAAGAGGGTTAATTAATTAATCCTCTGTACATTTTACAGAAAAATGTAAAAAAACTTTTAAGACAATCTGACAAAGCAGATTCAAGTTTTAAAAAATAATAAACGAATCTTGACTTATTCAATTAAATGTAATTGCAAAATACCCAAATTTTTTTTTTTGTTTAAAAAACCAACAGACACCAGCCCCTCAAACAATTTGTTATAAGGCTTTGTCCCAACTGACGTACAGACGATACAAGGAAAGTTTTTTTTTCGTTTAATTATGCGCAACCATTACATTAAAGTAAAAAAAACGTAAATTTTTTTTGTATTTAACCCTTTATTTAATAAAAAAAATTGTTTATATCGATATTTAAAATGACCGTGCCCTTGAAGGTAAAACATAAAAAGTAGCAAAAAGGTTTAATTTTTATAGTCTTGCCTTTGCTTTTTTTTTGTTTTATATTTTATTACAGGCAATGTCAGAAAGCGGCACATTATAAAAAGCAAATGCGCCCAGTTCAAAAAAAATCCTTTTTCCTACTTTTTTTGTTACTTTTTTAAGCGATTTATTTTAAAAATGATCCAACTATAATACAATTATTACTATCGATCATTAAAAAATAAAAATTATATCAAAACTAGAATTTAATTAAACCAATAGCAGTATCGCAATAATATGTAAATGTTTAAAAAGAAGATCGAAATAGAACCAAGAGAACTAAACCCCCTTTAAAATTTACTGTGTTGAAAAATAAAAGAAATAAAAAACAATAACTTTTTAAAAAAAAATAAAAATTACATAAAACCTTAATTAATCTAATGTTTAAATAACCCCTTTAACAGCTAAACAATATCCCAATCGATCATAAAAATTATTTCTAACGTTGTTAATTGGGAAATTTTTATTACATTCTAACGAAATAGCGTTTTGTAACTGGTTTGATTTTAAAATTTTTTACTTTAAATGACATTTTTTTAAGGACCCCACAGAAAGAAGTCATTCAGTGGAAGATCAGGTGACCTGACGCCAAAGTATCCGGTACCGTGGAACAATAATATTGCCGTGAAAGCATTTTTCACGTACTTTTTAACCAAAAGTTATGGGACAACCATTCATTTGGTCCCAGATCATTTAATTTTCCCCGGGAACTTTTCCCAAAAACCCAATTTATTTAAAATAAATCCAAAAGGTTTGGGCTGTCAGGTTAAAACCATGGGGTTTCAATGATATAGTCCGAAAATTTTAAAAATAATTTTTGGGGTTTTTGGAGATATTGTGTCCGATATAAACAAAGGTTTATTTTTGGCCCAACCGGATTGAAATTTTTATTTTAGGTAGCCCATCGGTAAACAAATATTTCTTAAAATCTATTGTTATGTTTTTCCTCTTTTCAAAAAAAAATGCCATTATCCGCTTTTTCATTCCTTGCAGTTTCCTAAATGTTTTTAATTAATAATAATATTTGTGTTTTTCAAACTGCGCAATACGGTTGTATGATGTTTATTTACCTTTTTCCCAAAGAACCCTGTACTAACCATTTTGTTTTCCTCCACACTTGTGGAATATAAGATCTCTATTCTTCTTCTTCAGTTCTATTTTCGATTTTCTTGGGGTGCAATTTCCCATTTATTACGGTAATAACTAAAACGTTTAAAAGACTGCTCTAAACTGTTTCCTGCATAATGCCACTTAATTTGGATACTTTTTCGTCCTGAATAATTAATATTTTTTTCAAATACCGACTGTCACTGATTTATGCATTTTCTCAGTACACAAAATTTTTTTATGCCCTTTATTTTTTAACCAAAATTTACATAGATTCCTGTTCCTCTCGGAACGCAAACACCCGGTATAACAATAAAGCAATATATTTTCATTATCAGCACGTATTTAGTCGCAAATCCAGATCATCGTCTATATCAGTGTCTGTTTGCTTTCAAGGAACGCAATTCAAAGCTCTTAACAGAAGAAATACGAATATGAAAAAAGCTGTCTGTAATATTCATGTAAAAAAAATAATTACATTAAACCGATGAGTAAATAATTTAAAGGCCGAGGTTTTCGGATAAGAACTTGGCCCTTATTTTACGTAAGCGTTTTGGTATAATAAATGATTTTCTTTACATAACAAATAATCGTCCAGCAATAAATAAAATTTACTACTTTACAAATTTACAAAATCTTTTGAAAAAAAATACAAAAAAAACTGAATTACAAATTTAAACACTCATTTTACTAGGTCATACTTTTAAATTTTTTTCCAGTCTAAAGCGGTTCTGGCAAAGGATCAGATTCTGAAACCGTGGGGAAAAACAGAAAAAGAGGAATTTATAGTTTCTGTTCAAAAAGAGATTAATCATTTTTTTGGGCCCGACGCTTTGTGCTTTTCGTGGGTTCAGAAAGAATCCAAGACATTTATTAGGTTTTCTTGATGCACTTTATTGTTTTATATAATATGTGAGCCCTGGTGGTAAATAGTTATTATACAGGGCCTTTAAATATTCCATATCATATAGAATATTTTACACGCTATAGAGATAATGTTTCCCAAAATTGTTAAAATCTCATACGATCCGGAGATAATGTCCACAAAATGTATTGGAACGTTTATTAGACATGAAAAACAGTTGCTTACTAAGCAATTTTCATATAATTTATGTTCACCATGACGTTTTGGCTCAAAGGGCCTTCATCAGGTATATATGTATTTTTATTTATAACAAACCAATCTTAGCAAACTAAGGGGTTTTCTACATAATACAATGCAATACTGTATTTATTTGTGTTAAATGTTAAGGTTTGGTTGTCACTTTGCTCTACATTAACAAAAATGAGTGTTTTATGTGAGAAACCCTTAGTTTTTAAGATTGATTTGTTGTTATAAATTAAATACATATAGTATCGATGAAGGGGCTCTTTCCAGGTTGAAAACGCCGTAATTGACATAAATTATGCAGAAAATTGCTTAGCAACTGTTTTTATATATTACCTGACCTTATCCTCTCAAGAGCAATCCAGTAGTAATTTTGGAAAAGATTAATAATGTATCAAGGCAAAGTCAAAGAAAATAGACAGAGAGACTATATAGAGTATATATATATATATATATATATATATAGAGAAGAGAGATATATATATATATATATATATATTGTGAAGACAGATTTATGTGTCGGCCAGAGATCTGAACTGAAATTCTACTTGAGACATCTGAGAGTGCAAAACGCTTGGTTTCTTATTTTTATTTGATCGCTATTTAAAGAGATATGGTAATAAAGATTTTCTTATGGCCATTTTTTTGTTTATTAAACAGTACTTCACAACGTTTTCGTTTTCGTTAAACCATCATCGACTTCATTTTTTAAACGCAGCACTAACTGGTTTACTGATTTTTGAAAAGGTTATAATCCCATCTACAATACAAGCAATACTTAATATTTTCTGCTAATAAAACATATTTTATTTATAAGACAAGGAACGCATGATTACTTTTATAGGGCGTTCACATTTGTAAATAACATATAAAACATATACATTTTGTTATTGAGATAATAAGGGGTTCAAAAATTAAATAAAAACCGAAGGTCTCATTTGAAAAATATTGTTGATTATGGTTTAATAAAACGAAAACGTCGTATTAGGAAAATCTCTCACCGCTTTGTCCTTCAGGAGAGGTCTAATATGTTTTCGCTAAAGAGAAAGCATGAAATTTTTCCATATTTCTTAAATTAACAAATAGAAAATGAAACGGCAAACTTTCTTAGGTTTTTTTCCAGATATCTCTGCGGTTTTTTTCTTAGTAAACTATAACTTTTGCAAGATGCAACATGAGCCACAATACACTTCAGCCAAGAACTCAACCTGATCATTCTTTAACAGTTTTTGAGATCTCTATTACAATGAATCAACCAGGCACCCCTACATGCATATATGTATCTATGGATGAAAGGCTAAGAAAGAAAAAATTACTTGACGATAAGCCATATTTCTTTTAATACAGCGCCCATTAATAAAAACAAATTTACAATATTGAATGATGATGTACAATGTTAGAAATTTGAACATGAAAATCAAATGAGGAGTAGTAAATACCATTATTATTATTTTAAATAATAATTTATAGGCAAACATACACATAAATCATAAAGCATGAACACAATTTGAGAAATCAGCATCAAATATTCAAATTTTCTACATTACTACCTTCCCACCACAACATCTTTCTGTTAATCCAATAAATTATACAGTAAACTCTTTACGAACTGAATGATATTGCAAAATATCAGGAATCTGATCTAATGCTTCTGAGCGCCGCTTTAAGATCTTGTTATATGGATCGTGGGTATGGTACCTTTGTTTACAACTGATAAAAACTGAACTGATTCTGTAAGCAATTTTTGTAACTTATCTATTCTTTCTAAAACATTGACAAACTAAGATAATGGTCAACAAGGACATGATCCTGTCGACATTTTCTTCTCATTTTACAGAATCCCAGCCTGGTGTCAAGGTCGTAAGTAACCTTACTCCGGATAATGGACGTGGACCAAAAATTCTTCTCTGTCTTCTTGGTGTTTGACTCTCTTATTTCCACCTCACAATAGGACTTTATTGTTTATAATTTTCAACTTTATTTTGGTAAAATTTTTGTTAAAAATTATAACATATTTATATACTTTCTTGAACAGATATTTCGTGTCTTCCCAACTTTTCTTGGGAATAACCTTGTCTGACTTTATCAGTTCTTTAAGAACAGCTCCCAACTACTTTCTGATGCACTCTGTAAAAGAACAAGTTTCTTTCTCTGCAAAACTCTAACAACAAAGTTCTCTCTACATGGTTCCATCTTATGCAGACACATCTGTATATATATATATATATATTTATATATATATATATATATATATATATATATATATATATATATATATATATATATATATATATATATATATATATATATATATATATATATATATATATATATATATATATATATATATATATATATATATTTATATATATATATATATATATATATATATATATACATATATATATATATATATATATATATATATATATATACAGGTCCTAAATTGTAAACTGCATAGATCTGAAAGTTTAACAGATAGATAGAAAATCGGTTAAATGGGGAAAGCTTTGGACAATTATGTTATAGTGGAAGTCAACTCGTTTACTACATGGTTTGACGATGGTTTTTGAGAAATTTTGAAAACCTGAAACATGAATTTTCATACCGCTTTGTTTTTATAAGTGAAAATTTTAAATCTGTAAAAACTTTTTTAAAGTTAACTTTTTTAGTATGAATACTGAGCATCAATTTGCGGCTTACAAGCCTAAATTCCTAGAATCAATATCAACTGATTTTATTATATATATAATTTTATTGCAGCCAATAAACAGTGCTTTTTATTCTGGGATTTCGAATAATGTATACCATATAATTTAAGAGTTTATAACCTATTTATTTTGAGCCACATATTATTGTTAGTCTTGATTCTGCTTTTAGAACGTCATTTTTTTGTAAATGGCTAAAATATTAGTAATTGGGCAAATAGATAAAGCTGAATGATATTTTACAAAAAATGGGTTCGCGAACATAGCTTATAACGTTAATACTCAAGCTGTGAACAAATAAAATGACGCTCATATAAAAATTAAAGTAGATGTGAATCATCATCAATCCTTTACTTTTTCATATAAAGAGCCATATTTGATTTTTTTTTCGCCACATGTGCTTTTATTCTGATTTAATAATTATAATATGTTATAGTTTAGAGTTTATAACCCCATCCAATTTCAAAAACAAATATTTCTTCTCATACTCTTGACCTCAAGAATGCACAATTCAGCGTTATTATCAAGTTACGTTAAGGTAAAATTTTCTAACTTTGTAAAATGGTTAATTATTTGAAGAAAACTGATACGCAACGTTATCTTGTAAAGCTGTGAAATACACATAGCTGTGCAAACAATAATACCTTCTGAAAGGTAAGCATCCCAAACCAACATACTCTCTGAGAAAACTGGTTAAATTTGCTTAAATTTTGTGCTGTAAAAACCAAAGACCTTAGGGAGAAGTACGTTAAAGAAAATCGACAACGAGATGCTGTAGCAATCACATGTTACTTGTAGCTATAAACCAAATATCAATTTTGGCCAGGATCTTGGATCGAATAGAAATCTGCCACCAAGCTTCAACCATTCATAGGGTAGTTAGCACTATTTAAAATATATCGTTAATATGTTAAGAAATATGGACAACATTTTAAATTTGGTCATGTTATTATACATCTTCATTTTAGTAGGAATATTAGTTTAGCCACTTTCATTGTTTTTGCTTTACCTGTTTCAACGTGTGAAGCTTTGCTGGTAACATTATAGCTATGTTCATGAACCCATTTCTGTAAAATATCTGTTCAGCTTATCTATTTTGCCAATTACTAATATTTTATTGTTTACAAAATGACGTTCGCTGAATCAAGGCCAACTGAGAATATATCTGTTGCCAAAAACAAATGATATTATAAAACTCTTAAATTATACTGATGTTATACACAAAATTAGAAATAAAAGCAATTCATTTGACGGCGTGTAAAAATCCATATATGAACATTATAAGGAAAGGCAATAAAGTTGATGATAATTCTAAAAACCCTGAAATCAAAGAAAGAAAAATTCAACCAATCTCGCTATTCAACAAAAAAGTTGCTTAAGAGTTTTTACAGATTTAAAAACGTACTTTACAAAAAAAAAAAAATATGCCGATTAAATGCCGCATGCTTCAGGTTTTTTTACCTCAAAAACCTGAATGATAAAACCATGTAGTAACGGGATTAGCTTACTTTAACATAATTTCAAAACTTTTCCCCATGTAACTAATTTTTTTATCTATCGTGCTCCAAGATTCCACACATTCCCACCAATTCTGTAATACACACTGTGTATGGTATACATATATATATATATATATATATATATATGTATATATATATATATATATATATATATATATATATATATATATATATATATATATATGTGTGTGTGTGTGTTTAAACAGCAGTGATGATACGTAAATCTGAGCAGGGCAAGTCCGCTACGAACTACATTTTCTGACCCGACCGAATTCCAAGCAAGCTTATGCAGAACTAAAACGAACCAAGAGAATAAAGAAAAAGTATCAGCTTCAAACTTTCGTAATATACACACTGTGTGCAAGAGCCGGAAACTTGGCCTGGCACACAACCACAAAACACACCTAAATGCACTCTGAAACCTTGACCTTCTCAGAAAATATTAGTTTCTTCCCTTTAAATATATTTTCCTGCTGTTCAGGTATAATACAGTCTAATTTCATGAAAAGAAAATTATGCTGACTGCGGTGTGCTGGAACGAGATATGTACATATCTTTGCCAAGAAATTTAGGTCCATATTTCAACTACATCCATAATCAGTAATAAAACTCTTGTTTCTTTTATGAATTATTAGATTTATTCTTCCTGTAAAACGGCTGACAAAGTTTATTTTTGAATTAAGCAAAAACATTCTACATACCATGTTGTTTCTTTACTATAATTAAACCGCAATTCGTTGTTTTAGTAATTCTCCACAGCATTGCCACACTTTTTCAAGAGAATGTACGGAATGTCAGCTAAAATCTACTTAAGTCTACCAAATTAAAAACCAAAATTAACTTTTTGTTGGTGAATCACTTTGCCTTGACATTCTTTTCAAGGTATTAAAAACACCTTTTTATCCCTCAAATAATATGGTAGAAATAGTACTTTACCTTTAGGGAAGGTACACATCCTTTTTCAGCTTATATGCCATATAATTTATGTTTGTTAATTATTAACAATCCACTAACCAAGATCTGTACTCAAAGCTCTTGAATGAACGTAAGGTGCTTTCATTTGGTGGCTCAATTCTTAGGTTAAGGTCTTGTACAGGCGGGCGATAAAAAGTTTATTATCATTTAGACGTGAACCTGCCAAAATGGTTCCCTCAGAAGTCCCGTAAGAGTTCACGAACATTCGCCAAAAATATAGTTAACCAGAGAATTTCGTTCCGTAAGAACAAAAGGCTCAAGATCACTCCCGTAGTACAAAAATTGTCCCCACCAATTTTTTCAACACCAGCTTGCAAAAATCCGCTTTGTCGAGCAACCTGATAACATTTCACACTGACAGATGTGGTAGTAGTGAAGCTTTACTCAAATGCAGATGTGGAAAAAAATTCATCAAATGCAATCAAGATGCTGAAGGAGCCTGGGATCATTAAACACTTATCTTATTATAAAAAGAAATGTTAATAACAAACCATTTTTTTCACATATCAATAACACAAGATACCTCAAATATTCAGAAAAAAATTCATGACCGCTAATATTCTAGAAAATCAGACGAACCCAAACCCCATGTTAGGTGGGTGTGATTTCCTAGCTTCCTTTCTTTTTCTAAGTGATGTTCAGTAAAATTTTGGGCATTTTACTTAATCTTTCTTTAAATAATACATATTTAATTTTTGTTCCTACTTATAGATACTAAAAACATCACAGTTTTTAAACACCTCACCAAAAGCATTACATATATATATATATATATATATATAAGAGTATATATATGGCTAAGCTACACATATATATATATATATATATATATACATATATATATATATATAAGAGATTTGAATGATTAAATGAATACCTAGAAATATATACTATGCTGCAGAAAGCTTATCTCGATACTCCTCATTCATAAAACAGAAGTACAGCAGACTAACAATTATTTCACTAAATATTGGTCTGATGGTCGTGAAAAACAACAGATGGAACACCATATTATTTGACTAAAAATTGATTACCTGGCCGCTCTTTGAAATAGTAAAATATTTTTCACATTTTTGGTCTTTTTTTCAGTCCACGCGAACACGCCTTGGCTGCTTAAAGTGTATTGGGGACACAGCGATGATTGGCGACAGAACATAAACGGCAGATGGTGCAACATATTGAACACCGAAGACGAGACACATCAGATTTTAAACAGTGATCACCATGGCCCTGTAGGCGCTGTTACCGTTAGCAGGCGAATGAAAATGCCAAATCTCGAGAAAACTTTAAAATGTCTGACACTATCTGATGAGATTAATTCTTTTATATTAAAGAAAACAAAGTAGCAATTCACACGTTGGATCACTTACTTCACCCGAGGAGATATATTCATATATCTGAGGCTTGATATCATTCGTTGAAGGAATATTTAAGAATGCTCATAAGAAGCAGCTCTATTCATCCTCGACACTCCCACAAGAGTGGATTTGTTCTAGAGCAATTCTCTTGTGTTTACCACAACACTATATTACCACTGGTCACATGGATAGACTGGGGGGTAGTTGAGATCTGTGGAGGGAGATTTACTTATAAAAAGAACATTTTAGAAATGACTCATATTTACTTAGAAAACAATACATGAACAAGAACAGTGATATCGGAAAACCTCAGCACAATATACAATATCTCCTTGCATTGCGGCTGCAGAGATAAATTAATTAGTTGATTGGACTGTCCAGCACCTGATGAGAAAGGTTGCTGGCTGCCTTTTGTTTTTTCTTTTATAAAAAGAATTAACAATAAATCTCGTTTTAAGGATGTTTGCTGAATTGAATTATTTTATATTTTTAAATAGGTAAATTTGTCAGACTTTGGTTTTTTGTGCTTTCTCGATTTCAATATTTATTCATATATATATTACCAACCATTAATAACTTTTTCAAGGTACCTGGTAATTCACTGCACAAAAACTAATGTGGTAAGAACAGATTGTACCGCCATTGCCTCGTTTTGTAATTATTCTTTCTTTGGTGATATAACTGTTCAACCATGTTTCCATCTCAATTTCAACTCTCCACTGTAACCAACATCTATTCTTTTTCTGCCCTACAAACAATTCCACCAGTTATCCTTCTTATCCTGTTCCCAAGACATGGCTAACCTACTTTAAACATAAGAACGTGTCTGCGTGGTTTTCCAACGGAAAAAAGTTAAAATGTAGAAAAGTATTTTTTAATTTTTATTTCCAAAACAGCCAAAGGCTGTCTTTCTTAGTTTAGTGTAATGTTAGTGGTAGTTCCGTCTGTTTGTTTTTTTTTTGAATGGGCTTCCTGTCTACATCACGCTGAGCTGTTTTTACAATTTTGTAACCTAATTGCGGTAACGGAACTCTTAAAAATAGAACAGTTAGTTGTTAGTCTACTAAATACCAGTCCTTCTGTTTTTTGCAGAGTCCTGAGGGAAGAGTATAAATATACACGAAAGCTTGACGAAACACACAAAGGGTTTTTCTTAACTCAGGCCAGTTTTCCCATGAGACTGCAATTCCAATAATTTCGGAAATCTTCTTCTTAACTAGATTAGTCAGATCTATCCTTTAATATATATATATATATATATATATATATATATATATATATATATATATATATATATATATATATATATATATATATATATATATATATATATATATATAATATATATATATATATATATATATATATATATAATATATAGAGAGAGAGTATATATATATATATATATATATATATATATATATATATATATATGTATATATAATTAATACTTTATTATTAGGCATTCAAACCACCGTCGAATAAATCAACAAAAAACTTTTAATGGAAATTTGAATCTTAACTTTAAACTCTATTTTTCGGAAGAAATATTTTTAATGCTAAAACTAAAAAACAACCCCTTTTATGAAAAGAACCGGTAATTTGGATGCTTATAGCTTTTCGTGCACTTCTTACCACTAATAGGTTAACTTGTTTTAAGTTGAATAGTTTTTAAAGCTTTTATTATAGTGTATTTAATTAAAGGCAAAAGTTGTGGCTTTATTTGGGTCAATATAAGAAGATCATACAGCACCATCGATATCGTAACGTTCTAAAAATGTTTGAAATAATATGAACCTACGGGTCAATAAAAAAGAAAACCACCCAAGGAATTGGATGATTTTTAAAGTGTTTTAAAAATGATGAGCTTTTGAATGTATAATTAAAAATATCGAATTCCGTGGATGGTTTTCTTTACCAGAACCTGAACCTACCATCCTAATTTTTTTTAATTTTCTCCACCGTTTTAAAAAAATTACCTCTCAAAGTGCATGTAGTAATTTATCTGCCAGGATTTTAAAGACTTTGAGGCTTGAGGAAAGCAGATTCTGCAGGGCATAATAAGTCCCACTGTCCGGACCATGTCAACAAACTTTTTTATCTTGTGAACCACATCGCTTTAGAAATTAATCTTGCTAAGATAAGACCGAACAACATTGATCAAACAAAGACTGGTTGACTAAATTACATTGTTAAATGTGGTGACGAATTTATTGAAAAAAACAAAACGACAACTTAAAATAAGTGTTAAAGAATACAAAAAACATACGAAATGAGGCAGAAATGTGTGCTGTGCTGCCGAACATAACGTCAAAGATATTACCAACAATGATCATAAACTGGAAGAAAGAAAAATTTAATGAAGCTACAGTTACTCCAAACAACCATAACAACAGCTAACTTAGTATTGGCTCAGCATCTGGTGTCATTCAACCAAATCCATCAACTAAAGTTATTTTTGTGTTCAATAATTTGTATATTTTTAAAGTAATCTTTAGTTTTACTTAAAAACGGTAGGAGAAACATACTAATAGAAAAAATGTGTACCAATTAGAAATATAGCCAATAAAAGTTTAAGATATAAGTGGTATTAATCCTTGTATAATACGTATATAAAACTTTCACATTAATTTTATAACTCTGGAGAACTGCAAAACCAAACTTCATATACCACCATCCTGGAACTATCACAAAAGTCTTGTTGACTTTTGAAAACGGTATATTACGTACAACGGTTGAAAGTCCTAGTTATGTAAGGTAATAAAATTAAATGGGTATTTTCGATTTGTATATACTGTTGCGACTGAAAACTTCTAGATTTTACGTGACTTTGGGCTCTTATGATAGCTTTTATAAATTAGAAGATTTTTTTTCAAACATCTATTTTATTAAGTTGATTTAATTATATATATATATATATATATATATATATATATATATGTATATATATATATATATATATATATATTTGCATTTCTACAAGTAAGATCAGCATACAATCCAAATTTTAAAATAGATGTTCTTCTATTTCAAAGGTATCTGTTTTTGTTAGTTTATTTATATGTGTTCAAAATAAAATTGTTTTTATTAATGTGTATGTTACCTGTAATGTAAATGTAAATAAATAATTATAAGTAAACAGGATTTAATGTAAACTTTGTTATACTGATGAAAAACTTTGTCAGACTACTACTACAACTATTTGAAAAAGGTTGTGGAATTCTGGCCGAAACAATTAAAAAAATACATTTTTTTTCTGGAAAAAAACCCTTTTCTTTTTTTTTTTCCATTGTGTAATTTTAAAGATCAAACCCAAGAAAAAGAATCTCCGAAAATATTATTAAATCATGCTCTCCAGTACCATATCCTTGAGTAATATATATATAGTATAGGTATATATATACATATATATATATATATATATATATATATACATATATGTATATATATATATATATATATATATATATATATATATATATATATATATATATATATATATATATGCCATATATATAAATTCTTTGTTATTATTATAGTTTTATTTAATTCTGTTGTGTCTATAGGATTATAATTTTATTTACTATAAACTGTACTTTAAGATTCTTGGTTTAAGTCTTGAAAATAAACTTTTACGCTAAGAAAGTTTTACCTGAAACTTTTTTAACCTCAACTCAATACCATAAATTCTTTCTCATAACGTTCCACCTAATTTTTTTGGTACTGTAGCCCTGTTAAATGTTTGCAAAATTACATCAGAAATCAGATTTTTACCATCTTTTTACATTTCGCCAATTTTATCAAACCTATGCTGTCAATATCCATTATTTTATTGACAAACCATCTCTAAAAATACTTTATTTGTTTCAGATATTAAAAACTAGTTTAGCAACTCAAAACATTACTCTTTAAAACCATGTGTAATCCAAGAATTATACCAAAACTGCAAATAGATTCGTCAATATGAAACATGTCATCAGGGATCAAATGGCGAAACTGTTTTTTCGAGCTTGTCTTGCTCTTCTTCTTTACGACATCTACAGTTGGATTGCCTCCAGTAGTTAGAATTGGTAAGATGGTATTTCTTTTTATGTATATGTACAATTAATAACTACGGTAAGAGTGCAATTTTTTATTCACATTTGTTTACATAAAACTAAAATTTATTTAAAATAATCTCGTTACAACAATAATATTTTTAACGCTTAAAAAACATTCTTTGAGCACTGCACACATTCACACACACACCTTACAGACACACACAAACACACCAATATAACCGGCTACCTAAAAAATTTCCGCCCTATAAATGACTGGTCTTTATATGTTCATAAAAACGATAGCTGGCAAAACAAAATTGAAATTCATACTATTAAATTATACAAACCAATATATTTCCTTTAAAGCACATGTTTTAAATTGAAAAATGCAGTTGCAGCAAAATCAATTTAAATGTTTCTTTTATCTCAACAGATATCTTTTAAAAGGTAAACTGGAATAATACAAATTGCACTATTTTGCATAAAAATCCTCCCAGCCAAAATAATATGCAGCTTTGGGAATTTACGTCTATGTTACCCTTACACTGGTTTGTAAATTATCATAACACATGAAAACTAAGAGCATTATTACATATTTAGTTTTATAAACCCACCGAGTAGTCAACTGTTTATTGACTGATTGAAGACAAGTCTAAAAGCAGTTCTATTGATTAATCGAAACAAAAAGTCATCTGCTTCGTGATCATCTCTGCAGTAAAATAAAATCCACAAAATACTTTATTGATTGCAACTGCAGTGAGAAGTGTAAGTTTCACAATTTGTTTCTTTCAAAATGGGTGAAACGTTTGCTTAAAATGGACCCAAAACAACAATGCGTATACGATTCAGAGCGCTGTTTGGAACTACGGCGTGAAATAAAAGGGATTTCTTGCGTCGCATGTAACACGGATTCATCATTTAAACACCTGAATCGATCGTCAGCCGGGAATGACAGGCATTCAAAACTCAAAATCACAAGTGTTATGGCCATTGTATTTTGGGACGCATAGAAAATGAGAAACCATCGACTATCTTGAGAAAGGTAAAGCTATGAAAAGCGAATATAACATGGCATTATTGGATCGTTTAAGTGTAGAAATCAATAAAAAACGGCCTCAGATGCAAAAAGTCTATGAAAATGATGGTCAAATTGACTGAATTACACTTTGAATTGCTTCCCCATGTACCGTATTCTCCAGATGTGACCCTCAGCGAATATTGGCTTTTCGCAGACCTCAAAAAGATGGTTCAGGGAAAGAAATTTGGCTCAAATGAGGAAGTGAATGCCGAAACTGAGACCTATTTTGTAAGCAAAGAGAAATCGTTTTACCAACAAGGTATCGAAAACTTAGAAGAGCGTTGTAATCAACGTATCACACTTCAAGGAGAGTATGCTGATAAATAACTCTACTGCTTCTAAAAATTCCCTTGGAACAATTTTCATTGAAAGACTAACTAGTATTATACTAAAACCATAAAAAACTTCGATGCTTTCGGATCTATTCTTAAAGTTTAGAAAGTTTACTCGAATGGCTAGGGATGTCTTCGAGCTAAACTAATTGAAAAGTTTGAAACATGCTTGCATGCAGTGTATTTTTTGGGATTCTAACAAAAATAAAATTAAAGATTTGACAAAACATTCTGGTAGATTTATTAAAGGCAAACAGTTTTTAAAATTTAGGGGTGTAAAAGAATGATGCTCACGATTTTAATGGTCAAAAAAGGGAAGTTCAAACAAGTCAAAATATTATATTCCACCCGGGACAAAACTAACCTCATTACTAATCAATTTACGCATGCTTCAAATAGCCCAAACGATGGTCCCAATGTGGGTCCTAGAAAACACGAATCCCAAAAATCCGCGAAAAGTTCTTTAAACCCCGAACAGGCAATTTTAAACCCGGGCAGGCGCGGGTTTTTTTCTAGAACAGTAATTTAATACGAACCAAAAGATACATTCGGACTTTTTTGTATTTCATATTTCGGGGTTTTGGTAATGCTTTATTCCGACACTTTTAGGGCCAGAACGAAAACCAGAAAAAGTGCAAAACGTCATTGGATGAAATTTGGGATTAAGCTTAGCCCACCCTTTTCAAAATCTATATTATGCCGATTAACGTTCTTTATTTTTAGGGGTGAAAACTACCCTTTATTGCTAAAACCTATAAAACTGTTGAGAGTAGATATATTTATATCTATGAAAAGTTTATTGTTTTCTTTAAAAAGGCTTTCGGTTTTTTAAAACTGACAACACGTGCTCGCTTTATTTTCGAGTCGAACGTGTTTTTTGCGAGGTTTTACAGATTAATACTTTTTAAAAAAAAGATTTTTATTTTTATTTTGTAATTAATAAATACTTGTACCACAAAAAATAAACCCCCAAAAAAGGAGGGGCTTATAAAAATTAGAATAACAGACAGCCAAGCGTCACTGGTTTTTGTAAACCCTAAGGTAAGGGCCGCCGACATGAATGCAAAAATTAGAAGTCTTGGGAGAACGCAACAGAGCAACTTCTGTGGGGTACGGACACCGAAAATAGAAGGCAACAAAAAAACGATGAGCTAGTGAGAAGACATCCACATCATACTTTTTACCCGAGTTACTAAACCACAACACGAGGGCAAACCGGGAATGAACGAACAAACAGAGGAATATGGAAACCTCAGAATTAGACATGAAAAAAGCTACATAACAAGCCCATCCAAAAACGAAGGGGAAAAACTACTTAGACAAAGAAGGAAAATATTCGCATAACGGTACTTACAGGAAAACGATAACCTAAGAGGACTTTTTACAAGATAGGCTCATATTGGGAAACCCCAAATTGCAGAATGTGCGACGAGGGGGAAGAAACAGCCTCCATATCCTGTGCGAATGTAATCATTGAATCACAAAGACAAGCATTTGGGTGACCGGAAATGAGCTTACAGAATATATCAAACCAAAAAAATCTCGGGGTTATACAGACTTGTAAAGGATTAAAGATAATGGAGATTAGGCAAAAGTTTTTATGAGCTGCGCTGCCTTTGGTAGTTAATTTAAGACGGTGGAAGAAGAAAAAAAAGAAATTAAACTGAATATTTATTTTAAGAACACAAATTATTATGTTTTAAAACAGCACTTTTTTATTTTGCTTGAAAAATAAGATTTGGTTGCACACATCCCAGTTTTAAAACTTTTTGCTACGCTGCACTGTGGTTGTCCTAAATGGATGTAGCTGTCATAGAAATCTTTTACGGTAAATTTGAGCTGCTAGATTGGCATTTTGGTTTACCTCGCCGTAAATTAATATCATATCGGAATATTTTCCTAATTTAAAAACATTTTGATCTACAACGGACAAACATATTGCCACCAGTATGAACTATGCACGACTACACGAGGCTTTTAGATAGCGCTGTTGCCAATTGTTTTTTAAATTTTTAACCGGGGGAAAATTATTATATTTATTTTTACTTGTATATTAAAACATTTAAAACTTAATTTATTTTGTTAGCAAATAAATCTACTGAAAGACGATTAAAAAAGTGTTTCGAATTGTTAAGCTTTTTAATTTGTTATGTTTTGACACATGCGTCATAAAAACTTTTTAACTTATTTTGAGCTCCACGATCTCCCATTAAAATCGTGAACATCATAATTTTTACAGCCTGTATATTATTTTAATGCAAAAAAATCTCCCGGATATAAAAAACACGTAAAAAAATACTACAAGTCCATATAAACTTTTTTCGTATTCTTCGGAGATATTGGCTTCCAAAGAGCTCCAATAGAATCAAATTTTTTAAACATAATAATTGAACTACCGGGTGAATTTCAATTTAATTTTAATAAGATGTAATACCAAGTAAGACTCGTCAAATTACTATCAAAGAAAGTGATGTGAATTACTCACAGCTGCAGCGACGGGCTAGTTTTTTTTCGCACTGTAATTATAAGAACTTTAAACAACGTTTTCTACAAACTTCTAAGTATTGGCGCAAAATTAAGCACTTTACATTTATGCCGCTAATACTAACCGTTTTCAACATAATTCAGTTCATGGTCGCTTCTTAGAATATACTTATTTCTCGGATTTAATTAAGGAAATTCACTTGTGACCAAGGAAGTTTAAAGGTGTATGGAAGCCCAATACTGAGAACAAAATTGTCCAGGCGTGCAGGGCAGCGGGGAAAAGGGGGTGGCCCCCCGGATTTTTCGCAATGAATAGTAGGTCAGGCCGGATTTTAATTCTTTGTTACTATCTATAAAAATTTACATCATTAAATGTCAAATTCCCCAAATTACTGTTTTTTTTTTTTGCACAAAATTGTTGGTTATTAAAGGATACTACTATAGAATATTTAAAAATTTTTTGAATATTAGATTTTTCATCTGAAATAATATGGAAAGAATAGATGGCGCCACTTTACTGCCTTCTATTTAAAAGGTCGATTTTTGAATTTTTATTTTTACCAAAAAAATTTTTAAATAAATAAAAAAACGATTTTTTAAATAAATTTCAAACATTGTATGATATATTATGTACTTATCACCAATTTTTTAAAAAGAAGGGCAACATAGTGTAAATGAGTTTAATCTAATCCTAAGATTTTTGTACATTAAAAAATGAAAAAATTTTTTTAGCTGCTTTTTAGGCATATACTTTTACTAATAAAAACATTCATGAGACAGAATAACAGTGGTTAAAAAAGTTTAGTAACCTTTTTGGGACCTGAGTATCCATTGTAACAGTATCCGTTAAAAAATTTTGTGTGACATACAGCAAAAGTTGATAATAAGATTAAAAACCAAAAAACTAATTTATTTTTA
>JAHBCN010009750.1:0-34049 GCA_019359885.1 Listronotus oregonensis
ATACGTACTAACAAAAATGTTTTTAAAATTCCTTAAAACTTCTGTTTTGATAACTGGTAATTTATCTACTTAATAAACCTTCGATTTTAAGCCTTGATTTTTATGATAATTATTTGCAAAAAACATTTATTTACAACAGATATTTTTTCACATTTTATGGAACTTTAAAAAATATAGCTTTTTAACATATTGTCTGCTATGTAAAGGCGGTAATTTTTTTTTCAAACGTGTCATTTTCTTTTAAATATTTTAACAAAAATGTTTCATTTGATCAACCGTTTAGGAAAAAATAATTTGTGAAAATAAAACTGTATTTGTTCAAAAACCACAAAATGCGAAAAAATGTCCATTGTAAATAAATGCCTCTTGCAAATAAATACCATAAAAATCAAGGCTTAAAATCAAAGGTTTATAAAGTAGATGAATTACCTACCGAGGTGGTGCACTCCGGTCAATGTTCTATTTGTGCCAAGTTTTATTTGAATCAAAAAACCCAATTAAAGAATAAAATAATCCCAACTAACGATGTAAATTAAAGTACACAAACCTTGTTTGGCAATAATATTAATATAATCAAAGAGGAAGGGTGAGAGAGTTCTTGTAAACACACTGCACCGGCAACGTTGATTAAACGCACTGAATAACCACTCCGGAAATCAATGATTCTTAATTGTTTAAAATTATTTTTAAAGCCAGAAAACTATTTTTGTTTATTATCTGAAGTGACAGACAGATATGTCATTCACTTTAGATGCTAGAGAGATAAAATGACATCGAAGTAGCGTACAATACCTGATAATATAATTTTTTATTAAACGAATACAGCAACTGTCCAAACCAACCTTGTTGCCGGTGCAGTCAGATCTTAAAACTGTCATATCAACAAATCTTTATATTTAAATTAATGCTGCCTATATTAACACAAAAACCAATATTTTTAAATAATTTTATTACATATTCAAGATTGTGATTTTTGAGATCTGGCAATTTGTTTACGTTTTTTTAAAACAAAAACAAATAGATCAATATCCAAAACACCCTGCCTACAAACTGGCGTTGCGCTAATTCTAGTCCTTGAGTTTGTTAATCCCAACTCTAAAAGTTTTCTTTCACACCCTGTATCTTAAAAATGGGGCCTTTTTGGACCCATGTTTATATAACATTTTTATGTTATTTTTGGCCAAGGAATCTTCCAGTAAGCGGTGGCATATGTTTTTTGAATCACACGTTTAAGATATTTAAATTTTAAAGCTAATAATTGCAGCATTTCTTCTAAAAATTTCTAACCTCATTTAAAATCCATTGCAATCTTAGTGGTATTTTTTTAAGTTTTTTTGTAAGTATTATACTTATATATGCACGTGTAATATTTATTATTTAGCAAAATGACGCGCTGACAGGTTGCTAAACTAGACTAAAATAAAAACGCTGTGCGATGACAGTAGAATAATATTTTATAATTTGGTGTTTTCATTCCTGCTACTAACAAGAGTAATGTTTTATGCTAAATTTAGATTTAGTGGGTTGTATTATACCCCTATACGTTACAAGTTTATTATTTTAAGGTGCATGGATACAGCGATTTGAATAAAAAGCTAAATTTAAAAAAATTACTTAATAAAAATTAATTCATAATCATAAAATTATTTATTTTTCTATATACACTGAATTCCCAACAAAAACGAGATCAAAAGTAGATACGAAACAAATTGAGGAGCTACATTTTTTTTAAGGTCGGTGCCAGCAAAGCCCTCAAATATATAAAACATAATCAAACTAGAAACAAAGAATACGATACAAAATGGGGTGAGGAAGACATTTTACTTAAGAACTTTTGATTTTGTTGTTAACATTGGGTAGATATTTTTCTTAAGTACTGGCAGCTAGTTTGTTTCGTAATTATTATTGATTTATTTTAGTTGATAATCCTATATATTTTCTAATTTTTGAGTTTATATTTATAAAACGATTTTTTTTTTAAGTATCATTTTTCAATGAGTAATTTTTGGTTTGTCTTTTTGTGTAAGTAGTCATATATTTCAATGAGTTTTCTGGTGCCCCCTAGCTAAAATGGACCATCTCCGTTTTAGGTCCCGGGGTATAGCAAGCTGAGCCTGTTCAGTCCTATTGACCCCTATTAACTCGTAGATCGCCTGAAACAAAAAAGACAAAACCCAAAAAAAAATCAAAAAACCTATTAACCCTAACTCCGGGACCAGAATAAAAGTCCCATTTTTTAAAAACTTTTCATTATAATTTAAACAGGGTTTCATTACTATTTCTCTTTGACTCTAGACCCAAAGCTTGTATCAATAAGCCAGGTCGTTACACGCACACGCCATGGCACAACGAATACAAGGCATGTGTTGCAAAAACGTCTGGCAGCATGTATGCTCTTTTTCTATAGCCATAAGTACGCTAATATTCCTTTTAAAATGTTTATAAAACAATATAAATCGATTTTTATAACCAGTAAAATTTCTTATTAACAATCTCAAAATAGCATACTAGAACGCCAACGCGTCGACATGCTTTCGTGAACTTGTGATGACGGCGCAACCAATAAGCTGGAGCGCGCACCAAGAGGTGAAATTGCAGTAAGATAATTGGCATGGTCAGTGACGCATTTGTTCGAAGGGTCTCTCTGCTTGATTATGTAGGGAACGTAAACATTCTCTAGCATTTCTGGGCAAATCGCCGAAATGTTTTATAAAATAGTCTATAGAAAAAAAATTCTATGGTTTAGTTCGAAGGTGTACATTCTTCTCAGCAAGTAAAACTACTCTTAATGATTTTCGGTGTCAATTTTAGATTGACACATTTTACACAAAGTTTAAAAGTAAAGTAAAGTGTGTGGTTAAAGTAATGTAATGAACAGTAGCAGGGAAGTATTAATTTATCTGTTCTATAATAAAGAAAAGTTATAGTGCATTATATGTTAGAGGAATGGCTGGATAGTCAAAGTAACATCTAAACTTTTTGACAATATATTTTGTCAATGATTTGTACTGAGTGTCACAGGAGTGACAAGTAATACGGGGTGTCCCAAAAAACTGCAAATAATTTCTAAATTTGACTTCCAGTATACGAACTTTTCTAGTGCTATAAAATAATTTCTAATTGTGTCGGAGGGCGACTCGGGTTTTGATAAAAGATAAATATTTTTTTTGCTAAAATAAAGCAGGTAAATCTGTGTGCCCATTTCAAGGACAAAATTTGCATTTGTTCTTCATACTTAATAAGCCATTGATAAATTTGTGAACATTCGGAGTAGAAATAAGCTATGTTTAAGATTGCCAAACTCTTGATAAATTCATGTATGCTATTATTGCCTATTTTAAGGGTAACTTCGACCATTTACCCTATTTTGCTATTTTTTTAAACTAAATTTATCACAAAAAAAATTGTCAATAAAAAGGTATTCTCATTGTAATTTTGTATATATTGTCTTGAGTTGCTGATACGGCCCATTGGCGTATCACACCATATTTTGTAAAGTAGAAATTAGGTAATAATTTATGAAAAATAAAAACTTGGATACAGTTTCTCCATTCGTCGTGTCTTGATTAGCAACAGTCATTTTACAGGGCGTCTAAACCTTAATTTGCACTTATTGTTTTTTAGCTCATATTTAGTCGACAGCAGAGTCTGTCGGCAACAACTTATTGTGCGGAAGAGTAATGATTAACGTTTCCCCATCAGTATGATGCACAAGCGTTTAAAAATTGGTTCGTTTTACGCATGACATCACCGAGAAAGTTGTTGCGGTGATTTGAATAAATCGAGTTTTTTACTTCGATAGATTTAAGCCGCGGGACTGTAAACGCGCTAGTCCAAAATTCGTACGCAAAAATAATAAAAATTACTAGTAAGAATACCGGGCCATACAAAGACAATATGGAGGCACTTACTTGGTTCTTGTCGATCAGTTTCTTAGGCCTTCTGTCCCCACAGGAGCTCCTGTTCGTCTTCACTTCACAATACACTTAAATAGTTTATGGAATTTTACATGTTTAATTTTGGTTTGATAATGTTGAGTTTTTTGAGTTGAATTTTTGGTTGAGTTTTCTTTTCTTTTAAAAACGTGCGATGTGTTACACGATGGAGATAGATTTTTTCGCGGCGCGGCACTTCTCTATTGCGCACCTTGTTAGCGTCGAATCTTTTCATGCCGTGATTTTAAAAATGTATGACCATTGTACGCGCGAAACAATAATTAGAAAAATTGCTAGAAAAATCAAAAGGCTAGTTCGAAAGCTTGCGCGAACAATAGTTGCTTCTATTAAATTAAATTTAAGTGCAATTTGTTATAGCAAAAAATGCTTATTATTACACTAAAAAAAGATATGATTAAATAATATAAAATACTATTCTTTTGAAATATATACTCCCACATAAAATTAAAACTTGCCATTTACATATTTAAAAACACAAGGTATAATACACAGGTGTGTCAAAATTGGTTCGATTTGCGTATGACGTCACCGAGAAAATTGAATCTAGTAAATATAAATGCAATTTGTTAGGAAAATGCTTGTAAAATTACAAAAAAATTATCTAATTCTTTAACAGATATTATTTATAAATATAAAATACCATTCATTTAAAATATATACACCCACACAAAATTAAGGCATAAATTAAAACTGGCCATTGACAGCAATGATTAAAGACTAATATTATTCAAAAAGGAAAATTTAAAAATAATAATGTTAAGAATGTTATAGTTGCATTTCATTTAGTCACACAACAAAATTGACACACTAAGCACTCACTAAACTGGATTTAGAAACAAAATACAAATTAAAACCTTTATTAACTCACTCGCTTACGTCAGCAAATATGGGCAATATCATACATTGTATTAGTTGCGTCATGCTACATGAAGCAAGCAAGTTTCCTACACTGGGATCTTTTTTTGTATTCCTGTTTTTATAATTCGATCACAATAAAAGCCAGACATCAAAAAAGTTGTCTACCAAAATTTAAAATAAATCCGTAATAAATCTGCGAAAAATAGAAATCTTATAAATGTGGCAACGCTGGGCATACAAGTCTACCTCGTGTCGTCAAAAGGTGTTTAGCTTTGACGTCAGATTTAAAGGCATAAACTTTACATCGTAATTACGACGAAACTAATTTTTTCGGACAAAAGATATTTACCAGATGGTTTTTAAATAGAAAAAGGAAGATATATAACTACTTATTTGTTATAAAAACTAAATTTGGTATAAAAAGCATATTGTTTTGGATTTTAATTAAGTTATAATAATTAGTCAAATGTATCTTCCTAACCTTTGGAGGTGATTTTGAGGGGTTGGAGGCAGGGCCGTTCTTATCAATTTTGGCGCCCTGGTTATAAACCAATTAGCGCCCTAGGGCATTAAAATTCTTAAATATGATTTTTTAATATTTCATTGCAGTTATAAATAAAGTTATTTTGTTAAATGAAGTTTCTGTTAACCTATATTTCATTTTTAGTTAAAATACACGAAGCTTAAGGATAACAAGAATAGTGATGGAAATTCCTAATAATTTTTTATGACAAGAAAAAATAGCATAACATTAATTTTATTTTTTTATGTCAATAAATTTAATTTTATTTGCACTACAATATAATACATAACAAAAATAAAATTAAAAGAATTTATCACAATACAAATATTGTAATAAAAATTTAAAAATATTTTTAACAAAAAAAACATCCACATATTATAACTATACCAATTATAACAATTATAATCAGAAATTAAATTAATGTATTAAATAATAAACTTCTACCTCGCTTTAGTGTAAGCAAAGTCATTGATTATTGAATTACCATCTATTCTTTTTAAATAATCCAATTCTATAGAATTTTAGATTCTATAAAATGTGAACGACTTTTTTTAAAGGCAGGACAAATAATTACAGAACGTCGAAATACAATAAATTCAAAAAAGACAAGCATATTTATATTTTTAAATTTAAATAAAAACATTTAAGTGTCTTGTAAGTACTTAGAATTTCTGTTTTTTTGCTATTCTTTGTTGTATTTTTAATTAATTATTTATGTTTATTTCGTGGCCAATATACCAGTTTGTAAGGCCATCAGACCAAAAAAAAAAAATGTTTATTTTTGCCGGATTTTTTCTTTCTTTAGTTAATTTGTTTGTTTTCATTTCCGCTTTTTTTCTTTATATTATGTGTATGAAAATAAATAAAGAAAATAAAAATATTAGTATTTTTAGTCATTGGAATAATGTAATTTGTAATTTATTATAGAATAGCGACCTCTAAAATTTATTAACTCTAAATTTAATAAGCAACTTTTATCACATTTATTAGCTTTTACTATCGAATAAATCCAAGATAAAACCCTATAAACCCCAATAATAACTATTTTTGAATTAAGAGGCGACTTAAGTCGCCGGCGCCGTTGTATCACTTTTTAAGTCACCAATACCGGGACTTAAAATCTCGTTATCATCTCTAATATGCATGAAATGTGCGAGCGCCAGCCATGAAAGCTACTTCACTCAGAAACTGCAGACTTTTGAAAAAAAAAGTTTGGACAAAAGTTTCTTGGAATAATTTATGCTTTTAATTAATTCCACTTTCAGTTTTTCTTAAATTTTTGACCTATTTTTAAATTAATACAAATACGGTAAATATTCCTTTTTTTTAATTTTCTTCATGTAACAAAAATGGAAAAGCCTATTTTATCTATATTAGCTGGCAATTTTTTTTTAATTTTAAAAATGTTACAGTGTTGCCATGTTTTGTCTATCGTAAAATTTCTTGAGTTTTTAAATGCAACCCCCTGTACATAATACCAAATCTATATAAAGAATTAAAAGACCTTTTTAACGATGTATGACAACATGGGTTTGCGAGTCACCGTTTCGAACTTATGGATGATTGTCTTTAGGAAAAATCATATTTTTCTTTTTCCAACCACACTACATCCTGTATACTTAATATTATGAATTTATTCAATAAATTTGGTTTAAGATGAGTTAACCAAATATTCTATATTAATTTATAATTTAACGTATACAGGGTGCCACAGATTCGAGTGCATGCATGGGGATCTCGGAAACCGTAAGAGATACGAAGTCGGTTAAATTATGGCAAAGTTGAGATTCCGGAGATATCCGGAAAAAAACGAAATTTGCTGATTCCGTTTTTATTTCTTTATGGCGTTATTTAAAGAGATATGAAAAAACAAAAGACCCTTTCTCATGGCCACTTCTTAAGCTCTACAAAACGGCGTTGAGAGATTTTCCGTACGACGTTTCGTTTTCGTTAGACCATCATCAACTTTATTTTTTTAAATACGGACCTAGGTTTTTTATTTAAATTTTTTGAACCTCTTATTATCCCAAATTATACCTAACCCTTATATAAGGGTGCCAAATTATGATATGGGTTCCCAAATAGAAGTGAAAAATTTAAAAAGGGCCTTACAACAGCCGAAAAATTAAAATTAATTCCGAATATCGAAAAAACCGAAAATTTGCTGATTTCGTTTTATTTTTTTTCTTTGGGAATTTAAAAAAAAAAGTTTTTTTTAAACTCTACAAAACAGCGTTGAGAGATTTTCCTACACGTTTCGTTTTCCTTAAACCATCATCAACTTTATTTTTTAAAACCCTAATTTTTTTGCATTTGTAGGATAATAAGAGGTTCAAAAAAAAAAAAAAAAAAAAAACCTGGTCCGTATTTAAAAAAATAAAGTTGATGGGTTAACAAAAAAACGTCGGGAAAATCTCTCAACGCTTTTTGTAGAGTTAAATAGCCGGGAAAATTTGTTTTTTCTTTTTCCTTTAAATAACGTCAAAAAAAAAAACAAATCAAATTTGGTTTTTTTCCCCGGATACCCCCAATAATCGGAATTTTAAACCCCTTTTAATATTTTTAGGCACCTAAATGCGCAACTTTGCCAAATTTAAAAATTTTTCGTTTTTGGTTTCAGTCCCCATGCTTTTCTGATTGTGGCCCCTGAAAAGGGGTGATGTGGTTAAAAAGAAAATATTTTTTTTCCAAACAATCATCCATAAGTTCAAAAAGGCGACTCGAACCCATGTTGTTATACATCATTGAAAAGGTCTTTTAATTTTTAAAAGATTTGGTATTATATACAGGGGTTTGCTTTTAAAAAAATCAAAATTTTTTCATAGAAAAAACTTTAAAAACTGTAACAATTTTAAAAAAAAAAATTATAATATGATAAGAGGGGTTTTGTAACTCTCTTTACTGAAAAATTTAAAAAAAAAGGAAATTTTTAATATTTTAAAAATTTAAAAAAAGGTAAAAAAAAAAAAAATTTTTTAAATAAAAACGTCGAAAAGACCCAACTTCTATATATCGGAACTTTTTAAAGACGCTATCTAAATATATAATAATATATAGGGAGTTTTATTTAAAATAAGAAAATGAACACCGGGGGCAACACAGTGAACACCCTGTATATGTAAAAGTGGAATTAATTGAAAGCATAAATTATTTCAAGAAATTTTTGTCCAAACTTTTTTTCTCAAAAGTCTACAGTTTCTGAGAAAATGTATAGGCCCCAATAAAATGCCCACCATGCACACATTCTTTTTCGAATTTATTAATTAAGATATGAAGATTTAAGCATATTTAAAAATTTCTCACCTTTAGGTTCGTGGCGCCCCTTAAGTTACGGCGCCCCTGGGCTGTAGCCCAAACAGCCCATGGGGTTAGTATGGCCCTAGTTGAAGGGATAATCGAGTTTTGTGCATATTAAAACTTGTAATTAGCGTGTTAAGAACTAAAAATTAGTTTGTTTTAGTAAAAAATTGGTCCTTTAACCCTGTAGCAATAAGCCTAATATTTTTCATCCCTCAAAATCGATTTAATATTGCTAAAACACACGGATTATTATAAGTTTATAAAAGTGCTACAGACACATCAAAACAAATTTTCAAATGAAAATGTTTCTATTTACTTCCCAGTCGATAAAACTTGGTATAGTTTATTGCGAAAAGTTCCAACTTGAAAAGCTGATAAATTTGTCTTCCAGCCTGTGTTCCAAAGTTTCCCTTTTGTTATTTTCCGCGTAAATAGGAAACGACGATTGTTACAGCTTGTTGTGCTGACAAAATGTAATTTATGGTATGAGATTTATGCAAATTTTGCTTCTGCTGATGATGTCAACAATTTTCAATTTGAGGGTTTTTCTTCTCGGCTGGAAGTTTTAAAAAGTAATATTAAAAATAACCCAATTTTGCAAATTTTATAAGTTTGTCTTGTGTTTTGTAATTTAATGGCAAAAAATCCCCAAAATTTCATCCTCAATTATAAAGTCATTAAAATACTAATAATGTAAAGGGGAAAGATTTGATTGTTTGTTTGCATTAAATAAGCTCCCAAACGACTGGACTGGGGTTCATGAAATTTTTCGAGCTTATCAATTTCTCGGGCTCCAGAATTTCCGAGGCTAATTTCTGGGGCTTTTTGAACGAGAAAATTTTCAAAACGGGACACACTTAACCCCAGAATGGGAGCAAATTTTGGGTTGGTTTTACAAATTTAAAATTTCATATACCCCCAAAACCCCAAAACCGGTGAGATTTGGGTGGTGAGCAGGGGCTTAATCAACCCCTAAATTTTTTATTTTTTTTCCTGGTAGAGGAATTAGGAATTTTTTATGTTTGTTAAATGTTTAAAAAATTTAAAAAATCAGCCAGACGATTTTGTCGGGGTTTTAATTTTTCCCGGCGTAAATGTTTTGCAAAAAAATATAAAAGTTTTTTTAGGAATTGGGAAAATTTTTAAAAGGTACTATTTATAACTTAAACCAACTTTCTCAAAAAGACAGATTATTTTGGTGGGACTTTCCATATGCCAGGTGATCTAAAAAATTATGTATATGTGCGACTGAGTTATAGACAAGCTGCTGTAGTGTAAGAGAGAACGTTTATCGGAGCTGTTTGTGTTCTTACTTCCCCCGTTACTATTGACTATGGCAAGGTCACGTCGCTTACAATAGCCATGAGGTTTCTGGGCGGAATTTCAAGTAAAAAATTTTTAAAAAATGTGAATTTCTGCTAAAAATGGTTTAAGTAAAAAAGTTTGTGTTTATTTGTTGTGCTAAATAGACATATTTTTGTGTTTTTTTTATCATATAAAATTTGTTATTTAGTCAATTTTAATACAAATTAAATGTAATGAATTTCTTAAATATTTGACATTAGAGCAAAAATATTGTTTTTTTAACAAATCTCAAGATACATTTTTTTAAATTTATTTTAAAAAAAAATTTTGTTTCAATTATTTTTTTTTTTTTTGAATTCAGATTTTTTCAGCTACATCCAAAATTAAAAAATACTTTTTTTTTGACACTATTCAAACTTAAAATTTATACCGAAATTAAATATTTTTTTCATGTTAAAATTAAAAAAAACTAATGTATTAAAGAAAGTAATGATAACAAAAAAATAAGATCACAAAATCAGATTTATTGAAATAAAAAAATTATACAACTAAAGAATTATCTTGAGTACTTTAAAAATAAATTTTTTTTTATTTATTATATTTTGATCCATAATGTTTACAGATCCCTAATATTTCATTACTTTTAGAGAGTTTTCTCTACATAAGCAATCACTTTATCATCGTCTTTTTTGGGCAAATGACAAAACCTAATTTTTCACCAGACATTTTAAACTTATAAAACACTTTAACACCAATATTTATAGATTTTCAGAATAAAAATTCCCGAGTTTCCCGCCCAAAAACCCTTTAAAATTTTGAAAAGGGACGGCCCTTGCCAGAAGGAACGCGGAAGGTAAGAACGAATTCCCGTTGAAAAACGTTTTTTTTACACTAAGCAGCTTTTTATAGCAGCATACAGCCTCCAGCTGTAGTGTAAAGAAGAACGTTTATCAGCAGCAGTCGGGTGTCTTACTCCCGGTTACTTTTGGTTCTGGCGAGGTCACGTCGTTTAAACTATGAGTTTCTAGTCGGAATCTCGGATTGTTATGGAGCTGCCCCACTTAGTCGCATCTATACATAATTTTTTAGATCACCTGGCATATGAAAAGCCCCACCAAAATGATCTGTTTTTTTTAAGAATCTTTTTTTTTAAATTTATAAATAAACCCTATTAAAATTTCAAGTTGCCTCAAATACATTTTTTATATTTTTTGGAAAACATTTTTGCACGCGCCTGGAAAGGGTTTAAAAACCCCCGACAAAGTCGTCTGGCTTATTTTTTAAAATTTTTTAAACATTTAACTACAACATATAAAAATTGCATATTCCTCAAATACATTTTTAAAAAAAAATATTTTAAAAAATTAAGGGGCTGATTTAGCCTCGCTACTCACCAGCCAGGTCTGCAGTTCCGTGTTGGGGTTTAATAGGAGAAGTATAAGACAATTTTTTAAACTTGCCCCAAATACCTACCCAAAATTGGTGCCAGCTCTCAGGCTAATTTTGTAAACCGTCTGAACTCAGCTAGAGTCGAAAACAAATGAACGTGTTGTATTACCTACTGTATTGTTTTATGTATAAAACGATGCCGCCCGGGGGAGCGGGCCCTCGCGGCGCGCCCGACCCGGCGAAAAAAAAGGAAAGGGAAAAAAACCATTTTGCCGCTTTGGCCCCCTTTTGCTGCCTTGCCGCCATTGAAAAAGCTTTTACTATTACATTATTCCTGATAAACCTGGAAATAATTTAAGGAAACTCCTCTAAAGGGAGAATGAGGGGTTTGTATTGAACTTATTATTCTGCACTAAAGTGAAAATGGTATTAAAAAAAATGTTCTGTTTTAATATTTTTTAGATTACATCTGTTGAGGAGGTTAAAATGGGGACGAAAGTTATATGTACAGAAAAATTGGCATATTTAAGGTTGTTAATATGGGAATTGGTAATTAGACTTCTGATTACTCAGAATAATAGGTAGGTAGGTAGGTAGGTTTAAAGTAAGTGGACTTTTTACGCCCTCCACTGCGACCGCTCGGTCTATTGTGGCTCACACCTTTTTATATTTCTCCCAATAGGATCGGACTTCTAATGAATCCGATACCAGATTGGGAAAGAGTTTTTACACCTCCTCTTACTCGTGTCGCTACCGGACACGAGCACAATGTGTTCTGATGTGTTCTGGTGTCCCTGTCTCTTGGAGAGTATGACGAGCAGACGATTAGATCCATCATGCCCTCCTCTCCCGGTCTAGTGACGTGGGTAGCTACCAGGTCCTTGTTACAGAAACCAGATGTTCTTTCTGAGGCCGCATCTCCAGCCTTATCCTATAAAAACGGTCCTTTTCGCTTTCTGTTTAAAGCCAGGGAACCCTTTTTCCTATAAAGGCGGTTCTGTCCGCCTTCTGTTTGATTCAGGGAACCTTTCCTATAAGCACCTGTTTGTTCGGGATGGATTAGTTCTTTCCAGTGAACCAGGCGCCGGTGACTTCAGGACACCTTACGAAACGGATTCACCCGTTTCCTTGTGTGGCACCTCTTAAAACGGATGTATCCGTTTCGGTCAGCGCACCTTTGTCAGTTTTTTCCTATGTCTGGAGCTAGGGAAGTAATAGTCCACCACGGCAGAGTCCCGCATTACCGTAGTAAGGCTAGATACTCTGAGAGGTCGCCCTGTATCTCAGAGGCACCATTGGAGACACCTCTTTAAGGCACAGGATGTCATTCACTCATTAGCACGGCATGCTAACACCTTAAGTTAAAGCCTTGTGTTCATCTTAGCTTCGGGTCCCGTTTCATACGCCAGCCAAGAGAGTTGCCGATTACCAGCAACTCTAGCGCATGTTCCAAAAGAGCCTACTGGGCCCAACCACAACGAAATAGTTGGAAATAGAATAATAGGATACTATAGCTAAAAAAGGATATTAGGAAACTTCCTTCCCCCTAAAAGGCTAGAATCGGGAGGAGGTAAAAGCTTGTGTGGTATTGTATTGTTCAAGATATTAGAAAATGACTATACATATAGATTATCTCCGACTGCAATAAAAATCGTCGAAAATGATTCTTTATGGCTATGTCAACAGAACTGAGAATAGCTCAGGTCTGCACTTTACCCTATACGTTTAGCTATAACCTCGGGCAAATAGGACCCCATGAATACTTATACAGGGTGTTTCAAAAACATGAACCATCGCTCGTGGGGTAATTCTTTACTAAAAAATAATAAAAAAGTCCTATGCACATGGGTCCGGAAACGCATGGTTTCCGAAATACAGGAGTTAAAGTTTCAATTTTTTTTCAAATGACTTAAATACCACTCAACCGATTTTAATGAAACTTGGAACTTAAAAGTGTATTAATAAAGTGCATAGTTTTAAGTAAAAAATCTGCTTACAGCTGCGGCAGTGGCGTGCGTACGGGGTAACTGTAAAAATTTATTTAGAGAAAAAATATGTGCGCCACTGACTTTTGCCAATTTTGATGCACCAGTTATAAAGCTTATTACATAAGCCACAAAAGTTACCTCTTGGTATTTTTTCGTTTAGATATGGTTCATTTTATAAAAATGTGCAAAGTACCCATTCGTCGGCGTAATGCAAAAAATAATCGTATAATGCCATGAAACTGTAGTTTTTGACAATTCTCTAAATTCAATAATTTTGAAGTGCTTTGTAGAAGTCAAAAGTGTTTTCGTGTTATTCTTTAAATTTGGCAGTTTTTTTAAATTTTAGTTATTTGTTGATCGTGTTTGTTTGTTTGTTTCATTATTTTTTGATTCGTGTTTAGATATTAAGCTGCTCATTAATATTATTTCCTCCTATCAAGATGGTTTTCATCAACTACACTTCAGCCGAATTGACTGATATTTTGTTAATTTATGGAAAAACAAATCAAAATGCTAGACAAGCTGTGCGAGTTTATCAGGAAACTTATCCCCAAAGAAGAATTTCTGGTAAAAATATTTTTCCACGTATTGTAAGTCATTTAAGGGAAACTGGTACTTTAAAACCTTTAAAAGCTGATTCTGGACGCAGAAGATACTGCCGAACTATACGAGTCGAAGAGGCAATATTAAATAGAGTTGAAAGTGATCCTAGTACAAGTACGAGAATTGTTGCCAATGAACTGGGAAATATTTCGGCATCATCAGTTCACAGAACTCTGAAGGAGCAGAGTTTATATCCCTATCATTTTACACGTGTACAGGAACTTCTACCTTGAGACTTTTAACCAAGGGTAATGTTTTGTCAATGGTTCCTAAACAAACTGAGACACGACCATAATTTTTCTAAACGTGTACTATTCACTGATGCGGCGTCATTTACGCGAAAAGGTATAGTAAATTTTCACAATTTACATACATGGGCCAATGAAAACCCTCACTCTCTACGAGTAGCAATTTCGCAGTATCAATTTTCCATCAATATTTGTGCTGGTGTTATTGGAAATCACATAATTGGTCCTGTTGTTCTACCGAATCGTCTTGAACAGGAATCATATTTAAATTCTTTACAAAATGATTTGCCGGAGTTACTACCACTTTTTGTGAGAAATGGTACAATGTGGTTCCAGCATGACGGTGCGCCCGCACATTTTGCAGCAGTTGTAAGAACATATTTAGCTGACACATACGGTCACCGATGGATTGGTCGTGGAGGTCCGGTGCCAATGCCACCTCGATCGCCGGACCTGAATCCACTAGATTTTTATTTGTGGGGTCATTTAAAAGAAATAGTTTATAAAATACCATTAAATACACGAGAAGAATTATTGGAAAGAATAGAAAATGCATTTGTCATCATTAGAGAAGATCACAATATTTGCAGAAGAGTAAGAAAATTTTTGCGGAGAATGTTAAATGCTTGTAACAACGCTAATGGTGGTCACTTTCATCATTTTCTTTAGCTTTAAGTCAATTGTGTATTGTACAAAAACAAAAGTTTTGAATAATCATGATGTTTCTACGCTTACTTTTTTCATTACGCCGACGAATGGGTATTTTGCACATTTTTATAAAATTAACCATATCTTCTAAGGGAAACCCTAAACGAAAAATACCAAGATGTAACTTTTATGGCTTATGTAATAAGCTTTATAAGTGGTGCATCAAAATTGGCAAAAGTCAGTGGCGCACGTATTCTTTCTCTAAATACATTTTCCCAGTTACCCCGTACGCACGCCACTGCCGCAGCTGTGAGCATATTTTTACTTAAAAGTATGCACTTTATTAATACACTTTCAAGTTTCAAGTTTCATTAAAATCGGTTGGTGGTATTTAAGTCATTTGAAAAAAATTTAAAAAAAAAAAAAAAACTTTAACTCCTGTATTTCGGAAACCAAGCGTTTCGGACCCATGTGCATAGGACTTTTTTTATTATTTTTTAGTAAAGAATTACCCCACGAGCGATGGTCCATGTTTTTGAAACACTCTGTATATTATTCCAGTCAGGTAAAAATACGACCCTGTACGGTCGGGTGCGATAATTAGATCAACCTACCCTAATAGTACCATAAAATGCTAATTTCGAGGGTTTTTACTGCACTCAGAAGCAGTTGAGACTTTTAGTCATTTTCTTATATCTTGAAAAATACTATACTTCCTCATTTCTGGATTCACAAATATGAAAATTGTTTTGTAGGTTATTAATTACGAATAAAAATTATCTGTTTTAATATTTTTGAAATAACATTCCTTGGGGGTTTAAAATGGGAATGAAAGTTTGTATCAAAAAATCGTTACATTTGGAATTGTTAATATGTAAGTTGGTAAGTAGGCGTCTGAACTTCGTCATTTCTGGATATAGAAGGATAAAAATTGGTATTTAGGCTTTTGGTTACGATTAAAAATGATCTGTTATAAATTTTTTGGAATCACATTCCTTTGGGATGAGGTCTAAAATGGGGATGGAAGTTTATATAGAAAAATCGTCATTTTTAAAGTTGTTAATATGGATGTTTTTGATTGGGCTTTTAATTACCCAGAAAAATAGAAAATTGGAGTAGTTTTGGAACTTCATCCGCTGAGGGGTTAAAAAGATGTCTGGAAGTTGTATGAGAAATAAGTACTTACTCCTTTATAAGTGTCATTTATATTGTAGAAAATGATAAGAAATGAAATACGATAAAATAATAATGGTCAATAGCAAGACGCGCGCTACGCCGCAAAGTGTGTGGCGAATAACAAAGCGCGGGGAGCGTAATGTGATGTGACGTTACGAAGTGTAAAGAAGGCTAGACACCTGAAGGCAGACGTCGTTGACGCACATATCAAATGTATGAAATTTTTTTGCGAGAACGGGAAAAAACAGCCAAAATCGCGTAGTCCACGCGGGAAGCCGCAAGCGAAATGCAGGTAAATAATAAATGAAGTCAAAATGCATTCTATCAAAGAAAAAAGTGACCAATCCTACCTAGTATGCCCTTGTATATAGTAAAAATTGACTATACGCTGATCGTTTATTGATAGGTTTTACAGGATAACTGAGGCTTATTGACTGAAAGTATACCATCTAATCAATAACCTTTCGAAAACTTTGCTTTAGCATAGTAAGTACGATTGTTCAAAACTCCTATTTCTTAAACAAAAGCCAAGGTCGCCCTAGGAGGTCAGACAGACAGACATGAGACAGACACGTATGCCGATAATTCTCCGCAGTATTTTTGGTCAAATTTAAATGCCGACAGATAAAGTCGGAATTATACCTGTTTCTAGTTACGTCATCCAGGTAATAAAAAACGTATGGCGTAAATAGATAATTAGATATTTTTGACAATCAATATAGGGTTACAAAATTTAACGTCGCGTTTATAAATTATTAGTCTATTATGTTTTTAAACGTTCAGAACTTAACAAATGATGATTTAGCAGAATATTATAATTTTTACATTTGTCTATATATACTTTTAATTTCAAAAAAAAAAAAATCCTGTAGTATTAATTTATTATTAAACTTAATAACAATTAACAATTCTTATGATTAATCATAAATAATAAACAAAAATAAGCATCTCTTGCTAAAGATCCACGTCTCGTCAATAAAAACTTGAGTAAAACCTTCCAGATCTAAATTTCCATTTTCAAATAATCAAAATATTAAATTTATTCTCTGAACTTTTATCTTATTGTTGCCAGTGTTACATATTTTTTTCTGGCGTACATAGAATAAAAATTGTCCCAAATTATAATTTTCAAATATGTTGTAATTTTTGTTTTTGCGGTTTTTTGTTTACAAGACATACTTGAAGCGTAATCCTAGTCTGATTTATCCTATTCTTCGTTATATTTGCGATCGTTGTTGGGCTCAATTTTGTTGCATCTGCGGCTCGCTGTATTACATTCTCAATTTGAAGTGCAATTCTGTTTCGGTTTTCTGCTTTTTTCAGTTAAAAAAAGCCAAGATATTCAAAATTATTACCTGCGATTGTTCATTATACCTATTATATCTTTTTCTTGGCATTATTTACTTGGTATTATTTAAAACTTTTTGCAATAACTTTCGACAATAAGTTGACACACCAATGTTTTTGATTGACACTGACGGGTACTTTACACAACCAAAAATATAAAAAAATTAATAGTTATCGAACACCATTTTTTTCAAAAGTTTGTTGTCACCGCTGTTTGAAATATACTAAACAAAGATTTTAAAAAATGACGTCATTTCAAATCGGTAGAACAGAGTTTATTAATTTAAAGGGGGTTATGACATCCGTCATATTGAAAAACTCTTGTGTGACGTCAAGAAGGGTCCATTTCGGCCATGTTGGATTTTATGCCGGACAGTGGCGTGGAATTGAGGTGGAAACGAAAAACTGCTTTTATACCTGACGAACAAAATTCATATTTCAAAAATATAAATGTAATTCAATTAAGTATTGAAATTAAAAACTAAAGCGGCAACACGACGATGGTGTACCTTTTCAATGGTATCTACTACATTAAATATTTTAAAAACTGAGAAAAAAATTAAAATGTTGAAAATACTGATGATTGCTAATATGTTATAATTATGAGTACTTACTCTATTTTTAAACACACGATATTGAATTATTAACACCTTTTTTCTTTAATAATACCCACCTATATTACGACATTTATAAAATTTTATAAGCAAGTAAAGAAGTTTGGGGACTTTAATTATTTTTTTTATCTTGGAACAGTCCGCGAAGGCTAAGGCCTAGTATGAACGCCCCGTAGGTGGCTGAAGTGGTAAGAGGGAGTTTATTCACAAGAGACTTAAATTCTGCAGGTAGCAGGTTCCATAGTCTTGACACTCTAGGGATGAAGGAACGAAGAAAGCAGGAAGGTCAAGGTCTCTCTAGCTGAACTGTTAAAAGATGCATAAAAGTTGCACTACGTGTTGCTCTGCTGGAAGCTGCCAGAAAAGGAATTATACTGGCCAACTTGTCTAAGCAGAAGCCGTAAAAATACCTATAGAAGAAAGACAGGAAGGAAGCTTTTCGTAAGTGCAGGATCAGAAATGGGCTTTACAAGCTATCTTGAAGATTCTTTGTAAGATTACAAAATATCCAACTCCAAATCAGATACTGGAAGCCATAGAAAAATTAACTTTTTTAGGAATTTATGACCTTAATTTATTTTATTTTAAAAGCTAATTAGTGTTACTTTTAAAAACTAGTTATTTATTTACTTACGGACCATACAGCATCTTGATATTGCAGAATAATAGCAAAATTTTCCAATTTGGCAATAAAATGAATTATTTTATGTAAAAAAAAGAAATAAAGGTTTATTGCCAAAAAACTAAACTTTATTTGTTTCACAACTACAACACTACAATACATTTACAATTGCAACAATTAAATAAAATACAACTGAAATTTTTACATTTTGAAATAGATATGGAAGAAAAGAACACAGTACTAAGTGGTATTATTTAATAATAATTTTTTGGTATACTACATTTCATATTTTAAAAAAATACAAATTATTTTAAACATTAAAATCCTACTTAATACAAACACAAAAATTTTATTTTTAGTTTGTTGGAGCTCTGCAAGATAAAACAAAGAATTAGGGTCTCGTGTTCTTATTTGGTACTGAAAGTTTAACTTACTTACAAGTTCTTCGCAGTCCACTTCATACTACACAATCTAAACAAAACTTCATCAGTGCAAGGTAGGTTTACATCAGTTAATTTTAAACTTGTAAAAGGCAAATCTAAAAAATATAAATTATATTTTTTAAAAAATGTCTTTTCAACATAATATATCAAAATTGGTAGATAAGTATCCAAAACAAAATTAAATACAATAACAGCAAACTTAATAAATGTACAAAATAATGGGAAAAATATTAAATACACATTCTGAAGGTACATTAATGCATTTACCTAAAGTTGATCAGTTCTAGGTATAAGCAAATCAATATTGACTATTTACTTTCTTAAAAAAAATAACTATAATTAAAATCACACAAAAATTTAATTTACTTACTAATTTGTGTAACTACATTCAAAGTTGTGAAGAGTCCCCGGTGGACTTAAAAACCGTGTTTGTGTTTACCCGGGAGATGTAATAATGCAAACTGAATGGAACTGCTACAATAAAAATATTTGTTAGTAATAGTAGCATTAGGATTAATTTATTTGTTTCACAACTACAACACTACAATACATTTACAATTGCAACAATTAAATAAAATACAACTGAAATTTTTACTTTTTGAAATAGATATGGAAGACAAGAACACAGTACTTAGTGGTATTATTTAATAATTTTTTGTGGTATACTACATTTCATATTTTAAAACATACAAATCATTTAAGCATTAAAATCCTATTACTACAAACACAAAAATTTCATTTATATTTTTGTTGGCAGCCCTTGCAAGATAAAACAAAGAATTAGATCTCGTGTTCTTATTTGGTACTGAAAATTTAACTACTTACAAGTTCTTCGCAGTCCACTTCATACTACACAATCTAAACAAAAACTTTCAGTGCAAGGTAGGTTTACATCAGTTAATTTTAAACTTGTAAAAGGCAAATCAAAAATATAAATTATATTTTAAAACATGTCTTTTTCAACATAATGTACCAAGTAATTGGTAGATAAGTATCCAAAAAAAATTAAATACCATTAAAGAATGCAACTAACCGCAAACTTAATAAATGTACAAAATAATGGGAAAAAATATTAAATACACATTCTGAAGGTACATTAATGCATATTATACCTAAAGTTGATCGGTTCTAGGTATAAGCAAGTCAATATTGACTATTTACTTTCATGACAACAAATAACTATAATTAAAATCACACAAAAATTTCAATTTACTTACTAATAACTGTGTAACTACATTCAGAATTGTGGACTTAAAAACCGTGTTTGTGTTATCCGAGATGTAATAATGCAAACTGAATGGAACTGCTACAATAAAAAAATATTTGTTAGTAATAGTAGCATTAGGATATATCATATTTTTCACCTTTACCTTCTTTATTAATCGCCTTTTTCCTTTTTGATCAGGAACTCATAATCACCGCTTTTGCAATTTTTCTGGAAGACATATAAAATCATTTTTTAACATGCTACAAATAACAGAATTCTTATGGGAAACACAACTTTTGGTCTATTGCACACTAAGGACTAATTAAAATACACGACAAAACACTACCAAAAACAATATAGTAAAAACAGTCAAAACCAATAAAATATCAACTCTGTACACAAATATTTTCAACTGTAAAAATAACCCCATATAAAAACTTCGACTTGTGGCACGACTCTGTCCACAGCTGAGAATGCTAGTAAGTTTTAGAGTTACCCGACAGGGCAGCCAACATAAGCGACCCTTTTCACATCCTCACGTCTTGGACTTTTGCTATCCCCATTCTCGACGAACCCCTTTAGATTAATAGACTCTGCGGTAGAATTCCGAGCGCACATACTAAGGTACCCTTCCTAACTAGTAATGGACTGAGTCAGATATATGTGGTATTTGGGTATTTTAGCATCCATTAGAAGAATATTCGAATCAGTATTTAAATCTAGGGACTCGCATTGGTATCATGCTTATTCGTTGACGGTAGTATTTTTACCTGCCATATTATTTATTAAGGACTCCTTTAAAAAAATATCAATAATAACGTAATGGATCCTTCGCGCTTTTATTCCTAAATTATAAACTTTTATCAATATTCAGTCATTACAGTCTTAAATTATGAATTTTTAAATATAAGCCGTTCTAAGTATAAGCAAGAACTTTAAATGGAGAGAAACTTTGTCGTGTTCTGAGAAAAAATTAATGTTTTCTTAAATATAAGAATACATTTATATTTGTGAAGAAGGCGTACAAATATTAGAAAGAGACATTACCTTATTAATTTTTGTATTAGACCGGCTTCTAAAACTTGATTGTTTATTAAAGGTTATCACCATATCATGGGTTTTTAAAGATTTAAAGCATTAGAGTCACGCGTAAATTGACATGCAAAAAAATTAAATTAAAAAAATATATTCCAGGTTAATATTTAATTTCATTTAAATAGTTATATAAAAACAAAAAAAGCGAAAAATTAGGTTAAAATTCAATCTAACATTTGGTCATATAACCCTGTTTTTCTATTACTTAGGCCAGTCTACTTTGCATTAACTGTAATTATATTGATGCAAAAACCGGCCAAGTCCTAAAATCAAAATTTGTGGAAATCGAAAAACATAACGACATAAATGGTTTTTGTCCCAAAAGGTATGGTCAGCCAAGTCCTTCGAGCATTTCAAACTATCAAAATGTCTGATTTTTGCACCAATTAATTAAGGATGCTTGAAACTATAAACCCAGTGGAAAAACGCAATTTTGGCGAAAAGTGGACTTGGCCGGTTTATAAATATTATATATATATTAAAATATATATATATATATATATATATATATATATATATATATATATATATATATATATATATATATATATATATATATATATATACAGTGTGTCCAAATTGGTGGGAATGTATGGGGATCTTGGAAACCACGATAGATAGAAAATCGGTTAGATGGGAAAAGTTTTGGACAATTATGTTAGTAAGCTTTAGTAAACCCGTTTACTACATGGTTTTATCTATTTAGGTTTTTGAGAAATTTTGAAAAAACCTAAAATATGCATTTTTGAAAATCGGCCATATTTTTTTTATAAGTGAAAATTTTTCAAATCTGTAAAAACTTCTTCAAAGCAACTTTTTTTGTAGAATATAACCGAGTAGTCAGTTTTTATTTTCTACGTTTCAGGTTTTTAGAATCATCATCAACTTGATTTTTTCATATGGACGCCATATTGGATTTTTACGCAGCCAAATAGCGCTTTTTATTCTGATTTCAACAATGTATAACATGTTATAATTTAAGAGTTTATAACCTCATTTATTTCAAAAAACAAATATTTTCTTAGTTGGCCTTGATTCCGGCGAACGTGATTTTTTTTGTAAACAATAAAATATTAGTAATTGGCAAAATAGATAAGCTGAACAGATATTTTACACAAATGGGTTTCGCGAACATAGCTATAACATTAATACGTGTTACAAGAAAATGTAATGGCGCCCATATGAAAAAGTATACTTGATGAATCATCATCAACTTTACTTTTTTATATGGGCGCCATATTGGATTTTTTTGGAGCCAAATAGTGTTTTTTATTCCTATTTCAACAATGTATAACATGTTAGTTAGGTTAGTTTAGGAGTTTATAACCTCACCCACTTCAAAAAACAATTATTTCCTCAGTTGACCTTGATTCCGGCGAATGTCATCTAGCGTCATTATCAAGTTAGCTCGTATACGTTATTAAAATTTTTTTAACTTTGTGAAATGGTTAACTATTTAAAGAAATACTTGATATTTTGCAACGTTATTTCCAAAGCAATAGAAATGTTAATATAGCTGCGCAAACGTATTTCGACAATTTTCCTGCATGGCAGCATCCTAAACTAACATACTTTCGAAAACTGGTCACAAATTTGCCTAAATTCGGAAGTTTTAAAAAACCACGACCTAAGAAGTTAACCAACATTTTAAAGAAAATCCAACATCTTCAGCCAGGGATGTTGATAGAGAATTCCACATACCTAAGTCAACCATTTATAGGGTAGTTAGGACTATTTAAAAAATATCGTTAATATGTTGAGAAATATGGACAATATTTTGAATTTTAGGTCGTTATTCTACATTTTCATTTTAGTAGGAATATTAGTTAAGCCACTTTTCATTGTTTTTGATTTCACTTGTTTCAATTAACTTGTTGCGTGTAGTTTTGTTGTAACACGGTATTAACGTTTTAGCTATGTTCGCGAAACCCATTTCTGTAAAATATCTGTTCAGCTTATCTATTTTGCCAATTACTAATATTTTATTGTTTACAAAAAAAAAATGACGTTCGCCGGAACAAGGCCAACTGAGAAAATATTTGTTTTTTAAAATAAATGAGGTTATAAACTCTTAAATTATAACATGTTATACATTGTTGAAATCAGAATAAAAACACTATTTGGCTGCGTAAAAATCCAATATGGCGTCCATATGAAAAAATAAAGTTGATGATGATTCTAAAAACCCGAAACGTAGAAAATAAAACTGACTACTCGGTCGTATTCTACGAAAAAGCTGCTTTGAAGAAGTTTTTACAGATTTGAAAAATTTTCACTCATAAAAAATATGGCCGATTTTCGAAAATGCATGTTCCAGGTTTTTTCAAAATTTATCAAAAACCTAAATAGATAAAATCATGTAGTAAACGGGATTAGCTTACTAACATAATTGTCCAAAACTTTCCCCATTTAACCGATTTTCTTTCTATCGCGGTTTCAAGTTCCCCATACATTCCCACCAATTTGGGACACACTGTTTTATATATATATATATATATATATATATATAATATATATATATATATATATATATATATATATATATATATATATATATATATATATATATATATATATATATATATATATATATATGGGCCACAATAAAATAAATTGTTTCTTTCGAAGTAATCAAGAGTTTGCACTTTTAAATTTAGCTCAAAAAAACCTTTGAAACGATGGTTAAAATAGAGGTGGATTATTTGGGTTATTTGCGTTTGCAACCTTTGGAATAGGTGCCACCCTTGCTATCTTACATTTTTAATACAACATTTATAAAGTCAGTTAAAAAATGTTTGTTTTCGGATGCTTTTTATTATTTTACTACTTAGTTTGTGACAATCTTAGTCAGGTTTATTTTTTTAATTTTTTTATATTTTCCCTAACCATATTATATTTTTTTTTAAATTAACAAATAGAAAGTGGTGGTCCTTTATCTTTATTTGTGTTTTTTTTACATATTTGGTATTATTTAAGCTTGCGCTTAAGTTTTTTTTAGATTAACAACAAAAACTTTTATTATATTAAAATCCAAAATTTTAAAAATTTCCTCTTTATTTTTTGGATACTTTTTATTGATTAAATTCCAACAGGTCTGGGTATATTTTTACTATGCGTTATACCTTTATTATTGTAGTTATGTTAACCTTTTTTAATTTTCTAAATAAACCAAGTTTTCAGATGAGGAATCATGACATAGTTCACAAAGAAAATTAAGTTGCTCTCGCACTGCCCTAAATTTATTTTTTATCGTTTCATTTTCTTTTATTGTTAATTTCCCAAGGAAAACAATGCTTTATATAGTCAGATAAAGTATTTATGGATTAGGTTAACAATTCATTTGAATTTACATTTTTATTTCTTATAAATGACTACTCAGTTTTCTCAATTACATTTAAAAATCTCAATATGCCCTCCTCGTGAAATTGGTCTGAAATAATTTGTATTAGGGTTATTATTTTTATTTGCCTTTTTAACAAATAATATTTTTACAGCTTTGTGGTTAGAAAAGCCTGTTTCCCGAGCCTCCGATGCATAAGCCCCAGTGGTTCTTATTAAAATATTGTCCATTATTTCGTGCGTTTTCTTTTACCATTATACTGTAATTAAAGACATTTAGCAAATCGGTAAAATTTGACAGTGTACCTATAAGACACATGAATATACACATAAAAACCTCTACAAATAATTATATTAAATGGATTTTCCTTAAGTTTGTTTAAAAAGGCAATAATACAGTTAAAAAGCATTTAAAATTAGGATTTCACGAGACTCTCGAAATTCTCGATTTCTCGTCTCGTCTCGTCTCGATTTCGAGACAAGATCGAGACGAGACTTTTTTGTTTTTTTCGAGACGAGATCGAGAAAAAGACTTCGAGATTTTTCGAGATCAAGAAATTATTTCTAGATTTCTCGATCTCGAAAAAATGTATGTGCTACAATAACTCACAGCTCTAAATAGGCCAGAAAATAGAAAATAAAAAACTATGCTAAGAAATAATTCTCAAAAAAAAACAATGACAACAAAGCCAAAATTATTTCGATATTTCTCAATCTCGATATGTGCTGCAATAAGTCACAGCTCTATATAAGTCAGAAAAAAGAAAATTAAAAACTATGCTAAGAAGTAGTTTTAATTTATTTTAAACATAAAAACATAACAAACCAAAAAAAAAAAATAGCAAAGATAGCAAAGTAAATAAAAAGGACAAAGATAAAAGTAAGTATTTTTATATTCTGAAAGAACTTAAACTTATTAAACTGTTCCAAACTATTACAAATAATTTGCTTAATATCGATAATTATTTTTTTTTAAAAGACGACTGTTTCGATTATAAAAATGAGTTTGTTGCTGGTATTGGTACATGTACATTCTTCTCTTCACAAACGAAGAAACAATTTTAAACTTTGACCTTTTGTACCTGGGTAAATTTTAAATGTATGGATAAAGGATTAAATTAAAACATCAAGGATTTGTTTAATTTTCATTTTTTGGAAAAATATTCTTTACTTTTGTGCTGATACTTGGCGGTTTTTTTTGTTATAAGTGGCTTTTAGTAGTTTTAGTTCATAGCATATATGTATAGCCTCTGTACAAGGTGATTGGTGAGTAGAGGCGAAAAATAAAGGTCCGAATTAATTTTTTAATTTTAAATTAAAAACAAAGAATACTTTTTTTGCAAATTTTCCTTCGATTTCAAGATATTTCACTATAAAGTTTTGCCAAAAAAATTTTTAATCACATTGTGGGTGTCGCTAATCTTAGTTGGCGCTTTCAAACTATTACGGGTATAACATAATAATTATTAAGCATGTGCATCACTTTTGACAACAGTCAAACTTGATTTTATATGACGTAATAGTTTGAAAGCGCCAACTAGATGCGACACCCAATTGATTTAATTTTTTTGCCAAAACTTTCTAGTGAAATATCTTGGAAACAAAGGAAAATATACAAAAAAAGCATTCCTGGTTTTCAATTCAGAATTAAAAAAATAATTTGGGTCTTTATTTTTTGCCTCTACTTACCAATAACCCTGTATTTTAACGTATTTTTTTTAATAGATAAAAATTAATACCCTTTATTGCAGCTTTGGCCTTGTGTTGTACGTTATAATCCATACATAGAATTTCTTAATAACATTTAGTTTTTGTTTTCGAGACTCTCGAAATTTCGAGAGTCTTGAATCGAGATCGAGAAATTTTCTTCGAGAAAAACTTTGAGACGAGAGTTTGTTTATTTCTCGTCTCGATGATCGAGACGAGACGAGAAAGTGCCTTCGAGATGAGATTTCTCGTCTCGATGAAACCCTATTTAAAATATCCTAATGGAGTACGATACACAGACATTTAATTTAATTTTTCATTAGACAGCTCTACGGCGGCTACTTCATAAGCAAATTCGATGCTTAATGCATTTCAGTTATCCTTACAAATATAATTCATATTATTTTATTTTTTCAGAGTTTATTCAATAGTAATTATTTATTTTACTAACGATAAAAAATCTTGTTTATAATTGTACAATTTGCATTGTTACTTTTTGAATATTAAATTCCTATTAAATTATTGCACAGGAAATCAAGCTGTAAATGTACCGTGTGACATAGAAACACGAACAAAAATAATTTGTTTTTAATAATTTTTTCTCTACAAGTTTATCATTATAAAAACAATTTATGAATATTTTTTCCAACAAGTAATAGCTGATAGTGTGATCACGATAGTCAATGATCGTGTTACTAAACATTGTTTGCAAGAACTAATAATGCCCAGAGTGAGAAGAAATGAAAATTATCGCCAGTTAAGCGAGTTTGAACGGGGCGAATGGTTGGATTAAGGGACGATGGACTTTCATACCGGGATATTGGTGCTAGACTGCAAAGAAGTTTAGATACTGTGGTGAGATGTTGTCAGGTATGGATTTAAGAAGGCCGAACACAAAGAGCCAGAGGTACAGACAGAGTTCGCAAAATAACACCTCTTCAAGACCGCCGCCTAAGATTGCTAGTTTTATGAGGTCGTTTCTCCACAACCAGGGCAGTTGCAAACCAGTGGTTTACAGAACATGGAAGGCGAAATGGAATGCGAACAGTTTATCGTCAAACAATCAGTTTTGCTTTTTTTTTAATTTCGTCCTCATCGGGTCTTACCTTTAACTCGAGTACCGGGTGTTCCAATAAGAGAGGTAGTCGGCTATATCTCAGAAACAACTAATGGTATAATATGAGTGCTAATAACTCTGGATTGCTTTAACCGATTTTAGTAAACTTGGTCTCGTTTAGAGTGCATTTTAAGCATTACTTTCAGGTGTATAAACTATTGCTACACTCATCTCACAAACGCCGCTAGAGGGCGTCAAGGTAAAAACTAACTTATTTTACGAAATTTTTTGAAAATTTTAAATACAATGATATATACCTTTTAACATATTTAGCTTAAGAAAAAAGATCCCAACTAAACGGCGAAAACCGCAATTTAATATCTCTTTTCAAACCGAATATATTAGCAAAAATATAAATACGACATAGAGACGTAACGCATTTAACGACACAATGTTTTTTATCTAAGCTGATTTCTTTGGGTAAAAATTAAATTTATAAATTTTTACAAATCTAATGACATACTGCATGGTTTTACTAATTTTAACCCATTTAACGATATTAGACAACATTAGATAATTACCAACCTAAAACTGTAATAATCCATTGAGCGTGGTCCTTATCAAGTTAGCTTTGAAAACAAAAGGATGCTGAAATGTCAAAAATCCAAGAATTTTTATTTCAAAATATTATTTTTAGTGTTGTGCTATTGTGTTCTTTAAAAATATTATTTTTAGTGTTGTGCTATTGTGTTCTTTAAAAATGCCTTTGTTGCTTGAGGATTAAACTCTACATAAGCAAAAACGTTGATGACATTTTCCCCAGTTCTACGGCGTCTGCGGTGTAAGGGGCGAAGAACACTTCCCGTGGTACGAAAGCAATTTGCTAAACAAGTGAACATTCTGCTGCCGCTGCCGTACCGGCCTCTCTAAGGATATCTCAATACATACAGCCTGGCAGCTATTGTCGCATTTTGCAGACACTCAAAATAAATAGCAATAATATCAACTGCTTCTTCAAGCAATAAAAGCATCATTTAAAAACAATAGCACAACACTAAAAATTATATTTTAAAATAGAAATTGTTGGATTTTTGACATTTTAGCATCCTTTTATTTTTAAAGCTAACTTGATAAGGACCACGCTAGATGGATTATTACAGTTATAGGTTGGTAATTATCTTGTTGTATAATATCGTTAAATGGGTTTAAACTAGTAAAAATTACGTAGTATGCCATTAGATTTTGTATAAATGTATAAATTTAATTTTTACCTAAAAAAATCGGCCTAGTAGAAAACATCGTGTCCTTAAATGTCTCTATGTAGTATTTATATTTTAGCAAATATATTCGGTTTGAAAAGAGATATTATATTGCGGTTTTCGCCGTTTTGTTAGAATTTTTTTCTCTATCTAAATATGTAAAAAGGTATATATTATTGTATTTAAATTTTTCAAAAAAATTCGTAAAATAGGTTAGTTTTTACCTTGACGCCCTCTAGCGGCGTTTGTGAGATGAGTGTAGCAATACACTCATCTCACACTTGAAAATAATGCTTAAAATGCTCTTCTAAACGAGACTAAGTTCACTAAATTCGGTTAAAGAAATCCGGCGTTATTAGCACTTTTCTAAATTAAACTTTAACCTTCCCCCACCACATTAATTTAGAACTGACAAAAATTACACCTGAAGCTTCTTTGTTTAGAAAACATTAAAGATAAAAGTAGTACCATATATTGATAAACTTTATTTGATATTTTTTTGAGAAATGTATATTTTTATGTTTTGACGTTACCCTTACGCCCCCTAGCGGCCATCCCACAGACTTGAAAATAATTTCCAGCAATTTCTCTTGGTCGCTTTTATCTAAAAAAATTTTTCCCGAAAGTTATACTATTAGTAGTTTCTGAGATATAGCCGACTACCTCTCTTAGTGGAACACCCGGTACATCGAAGCAATCGATTTTAGTGGAGTAGAGAACGACTAGCTTGGGACCAGGAAGCGACGAATTCCGATAGCCGTACACGAGCAAGAAGAACGTGGAGAACATCGTGATCCCCAATTTTTTGTTAAGGGGCATGTTCATCGTACTGTTGGGATTATGGCGTGGGGTGTCATTGCTTACGGCTCTAGGTCTTCTTTAGTGTTTATTAGAGGCAGCATGACCGCTCAGCGTTACATTGAAGGAATAGTGAAGCCATATTTAATTCTATATCTTAGGACTCTCCAAAACCCAACTTTCCAACAGGATAATGCCTGACCACATGTGGCAAGAGTAACGTTGTACTACTTTAAACATGCCGAAATTAATTTGCTGCCATAACCACCACTGTCTCCCGATTTGTTCCCCATTGAACACATGTGGGACATGGTCGGTAGAAGACTAAACAATTTACAACAGCCACCTCAAACTCTGGTTGCGCTTTGACACGATGTTAAGGTGGCCTGAAATGAGATACCCCAGGAGAATATTGATCACCTAATTAGAACCATGGCGCATCAACACCTTATTAAACAAATCAAATAATAAACTTGGTCTATCTTTAAGAAATTGGATTAAAAGTGTATTCATTTGTAAAAAATGACTGAAAAAAAATCATTTTACTGGGTGGTCGGGTTTCTATGTCGCTTAGTATATTTTCTGAGAAATTACCAAGTTTACGTTTTATTTTTTAAAAATTTACATTAAAAGGTTAATGGGTCCCGTTATCTCGAAAACTATCGATTTTTCGAAAAAAATTATAAGAACTATTTTTGTAGATTACAAGGTAATGTTTTTTTATTAAAACAAAAATTCTTCAATTCGCATATTTTGGCAGATATTAGCAGGAAACCCATTTTTCAGGCCTTGAGGGGCTATTTTCAGCCCTTTCCCACCTGTTAATGTTGATAAACTTTTTTTTGCTCGAAAGCATCCCCGAAGACCTATAAATTGCGCCACAGGGAAAAACTTTACCGATTTATTTACAGCTTTGTCCCTTCATTTATTGGACTAGAGAGGTTTTTCTTGAAAACCAAAAAGTAATATATTATTATTTTAAATAATAATTAATATAAGGGTCAACCAATACTTTCTCATATTTTTATAACGAGCTCAAAATTTTAAATAGATACGAGATTCTCTAAAATAACAATTATATTCCATTTAATACACTCTTTTACAGAAAAATTATTCATTTAATATATTTTTTAAAACTCTTATTAATTAATAAATTTATATTAACGCCCCTTTTAAGGGCGAATTTTAATTTTAAAATACAGTTTAATTTTACGTGACAAAAAATCTTGGGAAACGTTTGGCAACAAGGATTGAAAATGAATAGAATACAGAATCAGTGTATTCTAAGGACTCTTCGGTAAAAACATAGATTTTACTATTTTTAAATTTTTTTACTTTTTATCCGCAACCATTATCTTTCATGAATCCATTATTTATTACTAATTAGTTAAACTAATTTACCTAATTGCACAAGGCAAACTGGTTTTTTAATAATAAATTATCAGCTTCTGGCAAATTGCCCAATAGGTCTACAACGTAAAATAAATAAACGTTTTAATTAAAAAACGTGAATCAGCTAATTCTTAATTACCAAAAAGTGTGTACATTTAATGGAAACAACATGATTTGGCCATTGACAAACTGGTATGTTTAATTTACTGGCACAAAATCTATATACATATTGTTGTGACCGGGTTAATTTTGGAAAATTGTTGGAAAATAAATTAAACTTTGAACGCAAATTGCTGAAAGTTGAAAATTTAATTGTTTATGGCACAATGCGAGAAGTTTAACCTTACCTTGACCGATATAATTGCCTAAACAGTTCGGCATAAATTAAAGATTTTTGAAAAGGTGGGCTTATGCGTTTTATCTGTGAAATGAGTGTTTTTATATTTTAATTGTTAATTGTAACTTATGGGAAAATATCTTAATGTATTTTTTATGATGACGCATCTAAACATTTTAAAGTATAAATGTAAAATAATTTTAAATTCAAATTTGAGTTTGAGTTTGGTCATTCGATTTCTAATTCAAATTCAAATTCAAATTCAAATTCAAATTCAAATTCAAATTCAAATTCAAATTCAAATTCAAATTCAAATTCAAATTCAAATTCAAATTCAAATTCAAATTCAAATTCAAATTCAAATTCAAATTCAAATTCAAATTCAAATTCAAATCCAAATTCAAATTCAAATTCAAATTCAAATTCAAATCCAAATCCAAATCCAAATTCAAATTCAAATTCAAATTCAAATTCAAATTCAAATTTAAATTTTATTTATTAAATTAGTATACAGTATTGGAAAATTAATCGCGCATAATAGGGAATTCAATGTTAATTTTTAGCCAGCAGAAAATCCAATCAACCAGTGTACGTTTCAATATAACGTCGCGATGAACTAGAATTAATTTAACTGTTCGACTGGACCCTACTCCGCGCTTTGGTTCGATTAGATACAAAATCAAATAGTTTTGGACATTTTCGACAGTATTAAAACGAGATCGGATGGGTGTACGTTGAATCAACAAAAATGAGAATTTTTAAACGATAATTTGTTGAAAAATTATCACAAAAATTTAAAAAGATTTTTGCTTGTCTTGGCTTAAAAAAAAGTAAATTCTAAAAAATAAATAAAAAGAAAATTCCAATAATAAACACAACGATAATTTTAAAACAGAAAATAAAAATAACTCTAAAGAACTAAAACTTATTTTAATAAGGGTTTAAATAATTCACCACTTTTTGCTAAACAATACCCAAACCTATTGTAGAGATGTTGTCTCATATTTCTGGGCCGTTCAGGTGTAATTTGACCAGAAAGTTGAATTATTTTTTTCCCTTATTTCAACAAGGTTTCTAGCTCTTTCAAAACTGTGCCGATACACATTGTGTTGTAAATATCCCCAAAAAAAAATCATTTGGGGATGCCCGCAAGCAAATGAACGAGAGCTCTGCGTGCCACCGGCAAATCCACTAGCCCAAACTAAAGCGCAAAGCGGTGACGTTCCCAGTCGAACAGCTAAATTAATTATAATTCATCGCGACGTTCTATTGAAACGTACACTGGTAGATTGGATTCTCAGATGCCTAAAAATTAACATTGATTTTCCTATTATGCGCGAATTTTTTTCCAATACTGTATATTATTATATTTAATTAAATTTAAAAAATTTAAATTTTAATTTAAATTTGCATTTCCTTTTAAATAAAGGATCGGCGTCAATAAGATAGGTGTATTTTCCCCTTAAAAGTTTTGGGTTTTCATTCATATATATGTACATTAAATAAGGGGAATTGTATAAGATAAAAGACAAATAAAGTCAAATACTTTAATACGTATGTACAAAAAAATCATCCAGTTTTAAGTTAACAAGTTAGCAAAACAAGTTTAATTATTATTAATTACTTATAAAAATCATGAAACTAATTAATCTGAGTTTTCACTATTATTATCAGACCACTATGACGTAGCGGCATCTAATAAGTGACCATTTATTTTTTTCTTCCAAGTATCTGTTCTATCCTAAATACCAGAAAATTGCAGCTACATGTGCACAACAGCCCACTACTCGTGTACCCACTTTACACTGGCAGTACCCTCCACAAATTGGTGGAATGCAGTTATTATATTGAATCCATGCGTTATATATTTTTGATGATAAATGTCGCTATTGTAACTGAACACAGATTATATGATTCCTTTGTTTATCAGCATATAGCTCATATAACCATAAATCACTGAAATGCTTTTGAGTACCTATAACTCTTTGCTGGTTTTATCTGATAAACATCAATTTTTTGCAATATTCCGCAGCTTTGTCATATTTAATTAAGGAAAATCTTCCGAAATACTTGCATCCATTTTTTCGCAAAGTACTCGACGTTTTATCCAGTGCTCCGGTTTAATCAAGTTTTTCGACTAATTAGGTTCTGCCACTAGATTAAGCATTATAATGACAAAAAGTTCATCTTCTTAACTGTTTTCAATTCGAGGAGGTCGAAAAGCATTACAAATAGCGCAAACGCATAACACGTACATAATCACCAATAAAAGAAATATTCTTGTTTATTATCATAGATATATAAGCAAAGGGAGATATTACCGTTCATTCATAAATTGGCTTTTGTTGTGTATCAAACATTCATAATGTGTAAGAAAAGGACTTCCGATAAAAAAATTCCCTGCAGGCAACGTCGCAAATGTTTAGCAGCGCAAAACGTGGCGGGCCACCAGTGGCGTAGTTCGTTTCCAAAAACTATTATAGAAAATTTCTAAAGTATATTTTTAGTATATTATCCAAAAATATCTATTTTATGAAACTCAGTCCAAATAAAGTGCATGACAACTTTTTGTTCTGGGATGTGCAAGTAAATAAAACCTATTGGTTCAATACAATAATTGAATAATTAAAATTTATTTATCATATAAAGCGACACTTCTGAAAACTGGCATTGTTAACCGTTAAACATAAAAATAAAAAGCTTAAATCTGTTTTTTTAACTTTATCGCAATTGCCCGTGTTTTATCTTCATCGTCGCTATCAGTGGATAGCGACACTGATTTTTATAAATTTCATTTTATGTAATAAAGGGGTAACAGATCATCTGGACCCTCAAAGT
>JAHBCN010009750.1:35800-53095 GCA_019359885.1 Listronotus oregonensis
TACATATAAACCACTATAAATAAAATCTTAACAAACCTTAACACTTAACTAAGAAATATTATTCAAAACTTACGGACTATACAGTCTAGTATTAAACAAATATATTATTAGGGTTTTGTGATATTATTTAATTATCCGTGATTTAAATGGGAAATTACTTTGAAGATTATTGAAACTCATTCTTTGCAATTGTCTTTGCCTTTGCATTTGAATTTAAATTGTACGGTTTTACTATTAAAAGTATAGAAACCAATCAAATAAATTTGTATGTTTTTGAATAATAATGCAGCGAAAGGATTTGTTGTAGGTGTGGCAAGTGTCGAACTAAGAATGTTGTGTTCCCCATTTTTGTATTTCTGATTTAGTGTATAAAAAATTAATTATTTAATTTAGAATATAATACTAATTCATACTTAAACAAAGTACTTCCCAAATCCAGTTCATTTCAGGAATCTAACCAGGTAAACCAACAATATGTGAGTATGTCTGATACCAATAAATTAATGCTGTCAATGGCGATAGCGTGTTGCACCCATTACATGTACTCTATTCTCGTTAATTTTCAATTTATAAATCATGTTTTTCACTGAAATGTTCGTTTGATTTGATATTAGTTATTTTACCGGGAAGTTTGCCAAAACAATATCCAGTGTTTGTCACTTTATTAAGATGCAACAGAAACCTAAAATAATGTGACATTTAGAAAGTAGTGGTTATTTACAAAACAAAACAAAAAATTGAAGGTTGTTGAATTTTTACTTTATTATTATTTTTTTAAAGAAACATTTCAGCTAAGAATTTTTAAATTTTTTATCTTGAAAGCTTAAATACTAACGTACCGTGGTTGTCTTAAGTAAAGATGGAGGCAATTTATTAACATAAGACATAAGTATTTAAATATTTGGTAGAAAAAAAAACTTTGCAGGCAGATTAAAAAAGCATTTTTTAAAAATATTTTCGGTAAGTTCACAACAATGTTAACTATTCAACTTTAATAAAGACTCTAGGGTCACCATTTTGTCAAGAAGATTATCGTATGGAAATTTGCACGCAACGGTATTGTCGTGTCATATTCTTGTGTATTTTGTTTTTATTTCGGGGCAGTCCAAGGCTTAATTACTAACGTACCATGGGAGTCTGGAGTGTGGTAGAAGAAAGTTTATTTACACGAGACTTAAATATTTGCAGTTTTAAAAGAAAAGGGAAAACCACTGCGGGTAGCAGGTTTTATAAATCAATATGAGCTTAAATTATTGAGCGTGTTTGAAGTTTCAGTAAAAATCGAGAAAAGTACTATTAGAAAACTTTTAATGTTTAATATTATTTAATAAAAATGGCCTTTCCTGCTATGACTTACTACATTTTAATTTTAATCTCAATATAGCTCTTAGAGAAACTGGTTTACACACTTAGAGTACTTGCTCAATCTCAATTCCCTAATTTACATAGATTATGAATTATCGCATCGGTTAGTTACTTTAAAGTTGACAATCAAAGCAAAAAGTTAAGATTCGTAATTCAATTAAAAAAATATATTTTTTAAAATTTTCATTTCAATGTTCGCACATCAGCTTAAAATAAAAGTTTAAACGACTTTTTTATCTAACTTTCATCGACTTTTTGTACACACTTAGTCCTTAAATATACCTTCAATTAGAGCGCTTAGGTACGTAAATAAAATGTAAAATAGTGTACACTATTTCTGAATGTCAAACAGACCTGTTATGTTTTGTTATATTTGCAGGCAAACTCTTTACAGTTGAATTGAAATATCCTGATAAAATATCTCACTATAAGGGATGGTTCGATATCTCCTATTATGAAAATTAACAATTTTTTAAAGATGCCTAAAGATAAGTCGATTTATTTCATCTGATATAACTTCATTAGCTGCTTCCTATATTAAATTAAAAAATAAATAAAACAAAACAGTAATAATCATTTATTTATTCAGAGTATCATTAACACAATAAGATGCTTATATTTTATAAAATAAATTTATCAAAAACGTTGGAAGGTCGTGTTTAAGGCTTTAGAAGTGGCAGTGTCCACCAGGGGTTTTTATGAAAAAGCAACTATGTAATGACGAAAGAAAATGTATGCAATCTGCACACAGCAGATATAGTCTGGACACTTTTAAGATAAGAGAGCAGACAAAGTGGTAGGTTTGGCGTTTTAGCAGTTGGACTGTAAATGGATGCTTGTGAGTTCAAGCATTTTGGCAACTAATGTGTCCATTGATGTAATGTGTTTAAATGAAATGTCATTTAATATTTAGTTTTTTATTAAAAGCAGTAAGGTAGTTTAATAAAGAAAAGCTAATTAGTAAAAAGAAGATAACTTGTAAATGATTTTTATTACCATTTACCTTATTAATATACTAATAATGTGGGTTCCATAAAATAGGGAATGCCTTATTATTTTTAAATATATACCATTTCAATAGCATTGAATTCACAACGATATGGATGCAAGCGCAGCACTTGATAACCACCCTCCTGAATAAGAGCATCGACGACATAAGATTTGGGAGACTTTGGTAGGCGCTGAATCAAGCACCACAAGATCTATTTTGTCGCCGATTTTGCAAAAGGAATATTTCGGTTTTTTAACCATTTAACCATATTTTCTTTCTTCCCGCCACTATATGGCCAGTTTTCTAACAACCTACTATGCTAGCTGGCATTACCTAAAATGACTAATGAAGGCCTTTTCAAATTAGGTAGTAGATCATCTCTAACCCACTTCTCAAAATTTTCAGCTTTCATCTCGCCATGGTAATCTTCTGTTTTTGTTTTAGATTTAAAACTTCTACTGGTACCATCAACAAATCCTTTTTCTGAACCAGCATGTAGAATAATGTATCTAAGGAAAATATAAGTATTTCATTAATTTTTTAATTAAATATACTTTAATGTTTCATAAGAATGCAGCAAGTGTGTTCTGTAGTTTAATGTTGTCTAAGAGCTACAGGTTTAATCATATGTCCTATGTATGAAAGAGACCCTAACTGAGGTATCTACCGAATCTGTCATATATGTGTATTTTTCTCAGGATACCCCTTATGCCTAAAGTCTAAGTGTTCACATACTACGAGTGTCTAGAGTGAAGTCAGATGTAAATTACTGATAAGATTTTGTAGTCTCGAAACTCTAGAGATGAAGGTGCGAAAAAAGTGGGAAATGTGAAGTGGACAATAAAGGAATGCATCTGAGTAGACTTTTAATTTGCTCTAATTGGGATATACAAAAGAAGGAATTATGACAGCTAATGCATTGGAGCAGAAGCTGTAAAAATATTCCTAAAAGAGAAACAGGTCCTCTACAGCTTCTCGGTGTGCAAGAGGAAGCTTTTTTGTACAACTGTAATAATTTATAAGGCAAGACAAAATGTTATTAGAGGATTGTAAAAGTGACGTGATACCTTGTGATTTAAAAAAAGGGCCCTTCAATTTTTCCTTAAGTGTGGGAAAGTACATTTTTTTTCTAGCGTATAATTAGTCATTAGAATGTTTTACCTTTCCACTAAAGTATACATCGTCATCCTGCCAAGACCTGCGGAAAAAGCTGTTCGAGAAGATCCAGGTTTCATCGAGAAATTTCCTTCTCATGCGTTGCACATTTGGTTTTTCCATTAAGCCTAAGTTACTTATAAATTTCATATTTTGCTTCTGATATTGTCAGCAACTGCCACTATGCGATCCTAAAAAATACATTCATAAATATATTTAAATCTTAAAATATTTGGCACATCTAAGGATGTATTTTTAGATTATGATACTCTTAAAACGAGTTATTTTATCTTTTGCAAGATCAAGATAATGATTCTAAACATCATTTTTCAAAAAATATTTATTAGGTTATATTTTCTTACCTCCGACTCATCATCAAATGGGTTTCGAAGCTTTTCCAAACTGAAAATACAGTAATCATTGTGTAGATATTATGTGAAGTAACCTTTCTTCTTGATATTTTAATTTATTAATTAAATTATTTCCCCAGTCGGCTCCCTAGACCGAATGCTTGCTAGATAAGCAGAGGCGATTGACAAAAAAAGTTTTAAATAGTTTTAAGAATATTTTTTTCTATATGTGTCCAACTTTTTGGCGGTAAATGTATATTTTTAAAGGGTATAAATATATTTATTTTTATTATTAATTCTATCATAATCATATTTTTATTTACTTTTATCTAAAACTGATAATAAATTATTGCAGTTTGCCTTATATAACTTGGGTCCAATAAATCTTTGTCAAGCTCTCCGTTTCTTGATAGGTCTCTAAACGCCCAACTAAAGCCGCAACAGAGTCCCAGACGTCTATTTGTATACGTAACCAACCTACTTTCATATACATTATTTGCAATCGAAACTTGCTTTTACGAATCAGCAACCACTTGAGGGTTCTCTAAGTTGCTTTATACATAGTTTTATCGAAAAATAAGCATAGCATGGTATTGGCTGGTATCTATAGGGATAAAATATGTGAGACACACTACCCATTAATATTTTAAAAACAATAAACTGTTAAAAGTTAAAAATTGCTAACGTATATCTCAATAGTTTTGGCACAAATTATTTTCTTACATTTTTATACACAAAAATAATTGAATTTATTTTTTTATCCTAATTTAGCTATTACAGATCTAAATTTGGACGAATAAAGTAGCCCATAACTTAGTAAGTTATAAAGTTTACTAGCCCGAATCTCTGAAATTAGTCCAATACATAGTGCTTTTAACATTTCTTTATTACAAAAAATCATCAGGCTCCAAAACAACATGTCAAACAAATTCAATATTACAATCAACACAACATTAGTTTTTGCTACTACTACACTATACTATTACTAAACTTATGTGTAACTGCTTATTGTTAATACTTATGTTTACATTGATTATGAAATTACCGTTAAGATTAGCATCAGCATCGGTAACACTTTTTTCGGGAACATTCACAAAAATTATGCTTCTCCATGCATTATCGACAGCTTGAGATTGCTCACCCTGTATTTTTTTGCAATTTCGATTTTGCTCTAAATTGATTCTTTAACATAGCTTTCAGCAACGGTGGATAATTCCATCCATCATGGCGTTTGAGGGTGGCATGGCCAGGAGGGTTGCTGATGTGCGGCGTAAGCTATGACCAGTATATAAATTAGAGTCAGGTAATCCCAAAAATTTTGCCACAGCATTTGGTATTTTAGAAATTGTATTTATACCAACACACTGAGAAGTACACTTCCCTTTCTAATAATTTAAAAAATCTGTTGGTGGGTACATTTTTTGGTCGTAATTTTAAATACTACCCCACTAACTCAATAGGGTTTACCGTAAATCCTTTGTTTAAAATGGTAAAGCATCTTGATTTATCGGTTTTTGTTTCATGGATTTGAAGAACAAGGTATTGTCCTTTGTCCTCGATGTTTTCTATCAGCAACTTTGTCAATTCGTCGCATCGACAGGCACCAGAAACGTAGTATCAAGACCACCTGAAATCGAAAAATTATATAATTATATATTATACAGAAAACCTTGATTACAAGAAACGTAAAAAATATGAAAATGATCCAGGACCATAAAAATATTAAAGCGTAAAAAGGCAACTATAATGGAAAACAAAATGCCTGCCTTGGCTAAGAGATAATATTCATTAGAAGCTTCTTGCAAAAATTGCTCGATTTCAGCTCTTCCTAAAACCTTGGCCTTCGTAGACGTCTAATTTCTGGATTTTGATTTAAGAAACGCTACAATTTTTCCATATCTAGAGATATCGATGTTCTTATATATCTTAAGGGTTGTTGTTACCGTCCATAATGACAAAGGGGCAAGTTTCTCACTTAAATATAAGAAATATGCCAGTAAAACTTCTTGTTTACCAATTGAATGCCTTTATTTTTCATCCAAACTTCCAATTTACGAAATTTTCTTTGTAAACTGCTTGATTGTTGGGGGATCAGTTGGTTACAAAACCGCAACTTCTTCAAAAATTGCATTGTTGAAAGAAAAATCCACCTTTTATTTACTATTACTAATCTGACAAATGAAATATTACGGGGGAAATTTTTTTTTTTCAAGGATTTTTTCTATGTTCTTATTTCAATTTATATTATAATAATATGACATTTTTGGGATAAAATATTAAATTTTTTAATATAAGTCACTGAAAAATTTTCCCCGGTGACTTATATGTATAATAACACACTAGTACCATAAATAACTATTATAATATTATAAATAAACAAATTAACAAAAAACAAATGAAGAGCACGTGCTCCCCCAACGAGGCGCTTTCTTGGAATTCCTAGGGGGTTTTTGGACGGCTTAATTTTAATTTTCCTAAGGGCGATCCTAGTATGAGACAGGTGAGGCCAGGCTTCACCAGACACCCACCTTCTTAAATGTATATTAAATTAAAATCAACCAGTATAACTTGATTTTCATGTTCCAAAATCTTAGACAACCCAAACCCAGCGCCCAATACTTCCAGGTGCGATTTTCCCCGGACTTTTCCCTCCCCTTTTTTTTTCCCAAAGATCGCCACTTTTTCCCCCAGATTTTTTTAAATTCCCCCTTATTTTTTTAGTTCATCCTTAACAAAGTTTTTAAGAAGTCCCCCCAAAAAAAAAAACCTTTTTTTTAAATTTTAGGGAAAAAAAGCCATTTTTTGGTTTGTTCTTTCTTTAAACCAAATTTTTAAAAAAGTTTTTTTACCCAGTTTTTTTTTTTAGGACCCCCCAAATTGAAAATTTGGGGGCCAAAAATTTTGTCTTTATAAAAAAATAAAAAAAAAAATAAAAGTTTTGAATTCCCAACTTTGTTTCTTTTTTAAAACTTTTTTAAATTTCAATTTTTTAGCGGGGCCACCCAAATTAAAAATTTTTGGGGTTTTTTTTTTTTTTTTTTTTTAACATTTTTTTTTGGGCGGGGGGTCTTTATGGCAGGAAAAGGGGTCCACCCTTTTCCCCCAAAAAAAAAAAAAGTAGGTTTTTTGGGAAAAAATAATAAAAAACTGTTTGGTTAAATATTCGGGGGGCAAGGGGGTATTTCCTTTTAAACACCGCACCCAACATTGATTAAACACACTGAATAACATACTTTAAAATTTTTTTAATGTTTTCATTCCCCCAAATAAATTTTTAAAATGTATTTTTTTTATTTTAAACCAAAAACTTTTTTTTTTAAAAAAAAATTTTTTTTTAAAAAATTGGTTTTTTTTAAAAACCCTTTTTAAAAAAAATATAAAAAGTTTTTTTAAAATTTGGTACAAAATTTTTTTTTAAAAAAAAAATTTAAAAAAACCTTTTTTACCGTTTTCCAAATAAAATAGTGTTTTAGTTTGTACGAGTAATACCAACAAAAATATTATTTTAAACTTTAAACATGTTTAATTATTTTTTAACAAAAGTTTCAAAAAATAAATGGCATTTGCCGGTCGATACTTTAAACTATTTTTAATCAAGTATTTTTTAAAAATTAAACTCGTATCCAAAATTAATAAAGTATTAAAAACCACTTTTTCAATGTTGTTTAATTCGTAGGTTAAACCAAAGTTTAAGTACTGCTTCAGTAAGTGACTTCAATGGTATACAATACTATTAAAGTCATTTTCGTCATGGCTAAGACTTTCTTTAAAATGTTTTTTTCAAAAATTTTTGGCGAGACATTTTTTTGTAATATTTTTTTTACAAAGCCTTTTGAGCCATATTATATTGAAAAAAAAATGTGATGTGTTTTTAGTAGATCTAGCTTCTTCAAATTTTTCATAAATTTTAAAGGGTAATGGGGGGCAAAAATTCAAAATCTATTTTTTTTGCTATTTTATGATATTTTTTTAGAAAAAACTTGTAAGTTTATAATCTTTTTATTTTTCCAAAAAATAAAGTTTTATATAACTTTTATATTGACAAGATATAGGATGAACTGATAAAGATTTCGATTATTTTTTCCTTTAAGTTTAAATTAGACTCAAAAGCTATTAATTTTTTTTGGAAAAATAAAAATAATAATTAAATTAAAAGTTTTCCAAAAAACTATCGAAAAATATCGCAAAAAATAGATTTTAAATTTTTTGACCCCTATCACCCTTTTAAAATTATTAAAAAATTTGTGAATATAGATCTACTAAAGGCACATCACATATACTTCTTTTTCATTATAACGTGGGTCAACAGGCTTTGTTTAAAAATATTAAAAAAATTTAAAGCCTAAAATAAATTGAATTTCCGCCAAAAATTTTTGAAAAAACTGTGATTTATCTGCGCTTCAAAGACATTTTATTTGGCTCAAGCAAAAATAAAACATCTTTTAATACGGCTGAGATATTAAAAAAACCGAAAAATCTTCATGGTTCAATAAAACAGTTTCTGAAGCACTTACGTATATAAAAAAGAAGGAAAAAGTAGGTACATGATCAACAAGCCTTTAAACATTTGATGGTTGCATTTAAGATTTTAGGCCATGCAAAACTATTTATAAAGAATAACTTTTTTTGTAAACTTAATAAAAAAAAAATTCCTGTGCTGCCAACTTACGTAGACTTACTGTATATATAGGGTGTTTCTTATTTCCGAAAAATTTTACTGACTTCTTGGACACAAATGTTTTTTTTTTGTTTTATATTGCTAATTTCTATTGCTGGCTTCCCATTGCAGACATGTATTTAATTTTTTTTACTCGAAAACGGCACCATTTTTGAAGAAAATGCACTGGACATTAAAGTTTCTAATTAAGAAATAATAAAAAATTATTAGTATTTAGTTTTGCTTAAAAATTTTTTGTAACTATACAAAGCAAAAATAAGGTATAATTCAATTTATTATAGAAAATCTTATTTCATTACCAAAATAATTTTAAACAGAAATTTGTCACAAATATTTAAATTTCTTAAAGATGATAACCATTCCAAGACCCTTAGAAATTTTAACGGTAATCATTATCAAAAAACAGTCATGACAAAGGGATGGCAAGCGCTGTTACATGTCGATACTATATAACAACTACGAAAAGAGATGACCTTTCAGGCTTCTCGGAATTAATATTTTTAATGGAAATACATTTTGGTACACTGTAGAAGATAAAGCCATGCGGAAGACCTTCTTTATTTAGGTTTATTTTTGTGAAATAAATGTCATAGTAAAGGTGTTTAGCTGAAGAGGCATAAAATGCAATGAACTGCCAAAAATATTTCCCAATTTTACAGAACATTACGCTGTACAGGATTTCCATTTATATTTTGACACCCACTTACAACAATAACTAAAAACGATAAAAAAGTACTTCTTGTTTAAAATATTTATTGTTTTCTTAATAAATTATTTTTTAAGAATATCGAAAGAAACAAAGAAAATTCGTTAGAATGTGTTAACCTTTATGAATCCTGTATATTTTATTTTAAAATCATTTATTTGTTTATTATTTTCTGGCATTGTTTGTTAAAAATTTTGTTTTAAAAAATTATTTTTTGACAGTCCAGAAAGGGCTAATTTATTATGGGTGTCAAGTGTGGGGGGTAGGTTGTTCAACAATTAATATTTCAAATTTGGGAGGAAAATCCCTTGGTAGCATATTCCTGCATGTACTTGAGAAGAAACGAAGAGCCTGGAGTTTTGGCCTCTTCAGTTAACTGGTAAGTGAGAACTTAGAAAAATTATACTACAATTTCCTGAACAGAAGCCATAAATACCATGAAGGCAAGATCCTCTCAGCTCGACGGTGGGCAAGAAGGTTTAAAGGTTCAAAGAATTCGGAGGTGAAACCCTTTAGTGACTGTACTGGACGGCTCGTTAATTGGTACAGTATCAGAGTAAATAACAGACAAAACAAGCGTTTACTTATAAGGTAAATATCATTCCCCTTGGGTAAAGATATCAAATTCTACTTTTGATTTAGTGCGACATCAACGAATTAAAATAAAATGTTCTATGGTTTTTTGGCGGATTCATTCATTAGTTGGATAAACTCACCTACACATCCATTATTCTACCTACTATTTTAGATCCTTTAGTAAACAATACTGACTCATACATTAAAAATTCCCAACATTTCCTAGAAAAATTAACACACATTGATATAGACCCACACCCAAATAAAACCTTGGTAAGTTTTGATGTTGTTAGTTTATTTACAAATGTTCCTGTCGATAAAACATTAAATATTATTAGAAATTAATTAGAAAATGACGTTCAACTTGGCGAAAGAACCAAACTAAACAAAAACTCTCTTTTTGAATTATTACCTTTTTTGCGTAACAACAATATACTTTCAATATAAAATTGACTTTTATAAACAAATTTCTTGGATGGCCATGGGTTCACCTATATCACCATTATAAAGTAATATTTTTATGAAAAATTTTAAATTCAATTTTGTACAAAATTGTCATTATAAACCTTTAGTTTGGTGGTGATATATAGATGACATTTTTTTTTATTTATCCACATGACGAACATTGTCTAAATAATTTTTTAACACACATTAATACATAAGAACCCATTATTCAATTTACTTTAGAAAAAGATTAAAACTCACAACTTTCTTTTAAATTTACAGAAACCTGCACATACAAACAGATACTTAAAATTTAACTCTCACCCAATAATGGTAAAAAAAGGAGTTGTAAAAAGTCTTTATGAAATTAAAATAATTTTTTCTGATTAAAACAACGAAAACGAAAAATAATTTTTAAAAGATATTTTAGTTTAAAATAATTATCCTCTTGATTTTATAAACAAATGCGTTCTAAAATTTGAAAAACCAAATTTAAGACAAAATCAAAATAGACCTATTACAAATCTATTTTTACCATATCAAATAAGATTCAACGAATAGGTAATAAATTTAATATTCGTACTATCTTTAAAACACAAAACACTATTAGATCTCAAGAAACAAAAACAGCATACAATATAAACAAAAACACAAATATGCTATTTATAAGATACCTTGTCATTGTAATAAATTTTATATTGGTGAAACTTCCAGACCATTGGCCAAACTCAAAAAAGAACATAGAACATACATTAAAAACACAGAATTCCACAAATAAAAAATCTGTCAACACGCATTTGAAAACAACCACATAATAAACAGGAATGCTTTTAGCATTTTAGCAAAAAAAACTTTTTCAAAAAAACGTAAAATAAAGGAAAGTGCATTTATTTTATTAAATAAAGATAAATATGTAGCATCAATATATGTTAATTTAAATAATACATGGTTACCTATGCTTGATGTTGAAGTAAATTCAGGTAAACTTAAAATCAATTAACACACGATACCACCGTTTTGTGTTTTTACCCTAAAACAGCGTTTGTCGATTTTCCAAAGGTACTGTGATGGCCCACTAATGTCAGCGTCTTTTAATTGACTGTGTCTATCTCCATTCGTTGGCCCGATATTAATCCTCAGTTAATGGTTCGACAGAAAAAAGACATAATAATATATCCACAGTGGCCTATTAATTTAACTGAGTTACAAATCCAACGTTATTAATTAAGCATTGGCCCACTGCATTTATTCGTTACTCAGCGTACGTGTTTGTTCTCTTTTTTGGCCCTTTGCCTAACCAACGACAACTAAAAGTGAAGCGTGCCACCATAACTCATAACCTAACTTTTTCAGAAGCTTGGTAATTTTTGTGAATGATTAGAGATGACGTGATCGAGAAGTTTGTACCGTTTTTCGGCAGTTTTTGTGGTTTTTTAGTGTTTTGGCAAATGAAAAGTATATTATGGTGATATTTTATAGTTTTTAAAATCTTTGTTATTATTATATTTCGTATTATAATTGGCTGTTATGTTAATTCTGACTTTGTTTGGTATTTTTGTAGTTAGACTATCTTATGACATTTTACATTCATATGCAAACCACATTGTTTTAAGTGCCTCATTTGTCTTGTTGTGCTCAAGGCAATATATTATAGTTTTTATGTATTCATATTTTTTTAATAAAAATCAAAATTTTTACATTTTTATTTTATTTGGTTTTCCAGTAGTGTTTGAACAGTAAGTCTAAATGAAACATCGGTAAATATTAGTTACTATATCATTAATATCATTATATTTTCAACAGTGGGCCTCCATAAATTTATCATAGGGCCAATATGTAGAAAAATTGGCAAACTGACTGATAAGTGTCAATGGGCCGGTGTGCCAAACGCAATAAGGGTTGATGTTGGCACCAACATATATTGTGTCAATGGGCAGTTGAATAATTAAATGAGAAAGTATATTGGGCCATTGATTTTCCATTATTCAATGTCTATAGGGTAAATACTATAAATATACCAGTCAAATAAACTAACGTCATTTATGACAAAACGTCATAAAAAGTAAAAAGCTTACAGAATTTCCCAAGTATTTTAAAGCAAAATTTCTTAAAATTTAGTTTAGTTTTTCTTTTAATCTTATCTTGGCAACGGTGTCCGACTTGCCACCGAAACGTACATTAGATATCTTAATTTTTGGGTATTTTTGGGGGTTTTTCTTCTTTTTTTGTTGAAGGCGATCCGCAACTTCATAGGGGACAATATGGCTGAGCAGGCTCAGCTCGCTATACCCCGGGACCTGGACCAAAGTGGTCCCCAAAATTTCAAGGCGAGTACTCCCAAAGAAAACATATCAAAATCAACGAATTAAATAAAAAAAGCAAAATACAACAAATGTCTTAATTTTTCTCCCATTACTACCTATTAATAAATTAAAATTCGCTATTTTCCTAAAATCCGGGAAATTTATTAAATGTACATGTGTTTAGAGATATAAACAAAATTTTAGTTTTTCCACTGATTTTTTCTGTGGGTTAGCGTCGATTGTATATGACCCAAGATTACCCCTTAAAGTATATATTTCATTAACTGAGTATTTTCTCAAATGGAAATATGTCACAAAAATTACGTTTCCTTAACGAACAACTATTCTGCAGCCATCAGAGATTTTATAAGTAATCTTGATCAAGAAATAGTATTGACGGCTGGGCGACGATCGCTGTTCCACGTCGATGAGTTGATATATCTACTAAGAAAAGAAATGGCGTTATAGCCAAGGCAGCATTTAAAATCAAAAAGGCATACCTTGATAAATAAAAAATTAATACGGGTGGGATGACTTATAAAATGTGTACATACATATTATGTGTATCTTGCCGAATAGAGAATCGTGGTTTGTTAAGACATAATATCAAGATATGTTTTATAAATTTTTATTTTTTTAATAAATTAAATTTTATAAACGCAAAACTAAAACTATAAACAAAAATATATCTAGAAGTAAAAATTTTAAAAATCGATGTATAGTCTGTCTCAAAGTATATCGTTATGGCTTTTGACGGACCATTACCCCAATAAACCTTTAACGATTTTATTACCTATTGTTATTAGGTAAACCCATTTGTTTATAAAGGTAGGGGTGGGCCAGGTATTTCTTGAGTATTAACCATTAGGCATATAAATATTTTGGCTAATATTTTAGTGGCAGTGTTAAATAACCGTTTTTACTGTGCGTTTCGAAAAAGTTGTTTTACGAGAATATAACTATGTCGCGTCGAAATCATTTGTCATTAGATGCAAAACAGATTATGAAAAATAAGTATGAAACTTTAATCAGTAGAGGTCTAATTAAACAAAAAGCTTTAAAGAAACCTGTCTACTTACAAAAATGCAATATCATCGATAAGGGATATTATTATTAGTGAAGAATTGAACAAAAGAAAAAAACGTAATGATTTTTAATATCACCGTATAGACAATAGTGATCAGGACCTAATAAGAAGGAAAATATATTGTCTTTATGAAAGCGGAGTTATTCCTACCTTGGATAAACTGAAAAAGAAGCTAGACGAAGGCGAAACCAATATAAATATTAGCCGTGCCACCCTCCATAGAGTTGTTTGTAAAATGGGATTTAAATACCGCAAAATAGACAAAAGACAAGTAGTAATGGAATCGCACAGATTACGCACTTGGAGATTTAATTACCTTCAAGAAATTAAAAGATATAGGTAAAAAACAGATCCATAATTTACCTTAATGAAACATGGTTCGATACACACGACACAGTATCCAAAGGATGGGTTGATTCCAGTCAAAACTGTCAGACGAAAGCACCTTCAAATAAAGGAAAACGCATTACCATAATACACGCTGGTTCAGAAGACGGATTTTCCCCAAACTACTTGCTGTTGTCTGCAAAGAATTAAAGGATTCTAGCTTGGATTATCATGAGGATACAAGTGCAGAACTTTTGAAAACTGGTTTCAAAATTATATTTTAAAAAATAATCGAAACAACAGTGTTATTGTCATGGATAACGCAAGCTACCACAGCCGTCTGCTACACAAAGCACCAGCTTCATCAAGTTCAAAAACTAAAATCCAGGAATATTTGTTAGAAAATTATATTTACTTTGAATTCAGTTACAAAAAACGCATCTTTTGGAAGTTCTAAATTCATATGCAATTAAAAGACAAAATATATGTTATAATTTGGCTGAACAGGCTGGGCATACTGTCTTACGGCTTCCTCCGTATCACTGTATGTTTAACCCCATAGAGCATTTGTGGAACCAAGTAAAATCAAAATCAGAGCAGAAAATGTTACACCTACTTTAAGTCCCAGTGTTATAAATTTAATAAAAAATGTAATTAGTAACATACCAGTTGAGAGCTGGAAAAATTCACTACAGCACATTATAAAAATTGAGGACTCTTACATTTCTATCCAAAACAACATAAATCCTATTGTAATTAATCTCAATGATGACTCTGATAGTGAAACAGAATTAGATTTAGATATTTAGATTAAAAATGTAATTATGTATAGATAATGCAGTTATAAATTTATTAAAACTTTGCATATATTTAATTTCTTAATGTAATTATAAGATTTTATTTACCAAAATAAACAATAAATTATAAATCTTTAAAAATTTAACCCAAACCCCGATCCGCAGTTTTATTGCTGTCGGCATTTTTTTTAAAAAAAGGGGAAAATTTTTTGCTGGAAGAATATATTTTTAAAAAAATCTCAGTTTTTTTATGTTTTCATTAAGTTTTTTTACTTCTAAAAGGGGGTTGTTTCTAAACGATCGGATGTTGTTAATGTTGGCCTTATATGTGATATCAAAAAATCAAAATTTAAATTTAAACCCCAAATTTTTAGGATATCTCTATTGGTAGCCGTCCTTAAAAACCTTATTGAAAAAAAATTCTCTGTATTCTCGTAAGTATTTATGGTTAGCCTCCTGAGCATCTTTTGAAAACATCCCCAAGGGGGGTAAATAACAAGCTTGACATTTCCGGGCCATGTATTAACAGTTTAAACCCGTTCTTCATGGCAGTTTTCCCAAAATTTCCCAAAAAGCATTTTCAATAAATTTTAATTTAAAATAAACAAAAATTATTAAAAAACTATTAATTTAGTTTTTATACTTCGGGAATGTATAAAACATAAAGAATAAAACCCATATTTAAAAAAAAAGCATCAGTGCTTAAAACTTAAATAAAAAATTAAAGGTATGTACAATTGGGCAACAACCTTTTGGTTGTTTTTAAACAAATTTGGTATTCTTTAAATTGTTTTACTCTATTTTCCTATCCTGGTTTAACAATAGTTTGCTTTTAAAGAGGATTATCAAATAACAAACAGAAGCAACGACTAGTGATGAGCAAAGCAAGACCAAGACCAAGACCGGGCTAGTCTTGGTCTTGGTCTTGGGCTTTGAAGTCTGGTCTTGGTCTTGCACCACCCGGTCTTGGTCTTGCCCCATCCGGTCTTGGGTCTTGGTCTTGCTGCAAGAGTCTTGTGGCTTTTTTGTTAGTATAATTTAAACTAACAATCTTAAATAAAATATATAGTTTTTTAATACTTACAAATAAAGATGGAACTATATTTTTTGTTTTAAAAATTTTTTAAAATATCCCAATTTTAACCTTACATGTACATTTACATTATTTGATTAAAAAGGATATTTTAAATGAGGGGGTTTTTTTATTTATAGCCTTCATTTTAGTGATAGGAAATATTTAAATTTTCTTTTTAAGAAGCATATAAAATTACAATACTGAGTACTCTGAGGGGGAGAAAAAAAAAAAATTTTAATTTCAACCAGATGTGAAATTTCCATGAAAATGATCATGATATTTTGTAAACTTTTGGGTTTTTAATTAAAAAAAAAAGGGATTTAAAAAAATTTTCCCGTTCAAATAAACTTTCTATGTTCAAATTAGTCAAACATTTGCCGTACAAAGTTTGTACAAATACTTTATAAACATTCTGCATATAAAGGTGGCTCGATGGGGCGACAAAGATCGATATGTCCGGGAAAACCCTTTTTTAATGGTAAAAAACTGAATATACAAAAATTATAGAAAAAAAGGCGTAAAATGTAAAATTATTTTTTATTTCAGAATTTTCAAAAAATCCACTACCACTTAAGAAAAATTCCTTATTTTTTGCTTTTAACCTAAAATAGAAAAATTATAGCAAAAAATTCATTTAAAAAAATCGCTTCCCTGTATATTTTGCTGGAAATTCTTGAACTGTTATATAGGTACAATGTCGACGTAGATGGTTTTTATATATCATTTTCGGTTTGACAAAAATGACGACACCATTATACTTTTGGCATTGTTTTGACTTTTTCCCTCTAAACCGGAAGTGAAATTTAAAAAACCATTCCTATAAAAAGTATTCCTATATAAAATGACAAATATATTTTTTTTAAAAAAACCCTCCTTTTTTTTTATGCTTAGTTTAAAGGAGCAATCTAATGATGCTACTTCTTACAGTGTGGCACAAAAATAATGTTTTCCTGGATTTTGGAAATATTTGATCCAGTAAGTGGCATCACTAGATACCTAATTAAAAAAAAAAATTTTTAAAAGGTAAGTAATTTTCAGCTTCTATAACTTTTGTACTCTTAGTTTTTTTCCGTCGTAAATGGTTATTATTTTTTAAACTTTTTACTGAATCTACTTTGTTATCGTTTCTAGATAATTTTATTAAAAAACGAAGTGATCAAATTTTAAATTTTTTTTTATTAAAAAAAATGTTACTTTTAAAATAATCGCCTTTTTTTCAGGTTTTACACATTTTTTTTATGTCTGTATGAAATACCTCTGTATATTAAATATTAAAAATTTTTTATTATAATTTAAAAAAAAATGACGGGAAATCTTGCAGGTCGGTCTTGGTTTTCAAATTTGCACCCCCCGGTCTTGGTCTTGGTCTTGTAGGTCTTTTGGGGGTTTGGCTTTCAAGCGAAAACGGCGGCGGCCGGTCTTGGGCTTCTGCAAAAAAAAG
>JAHBCN010009751.1:0-33939 GCA_019359885.1 Listronotus oregonensis
ATATATATATATATATATATATATATATATATATAAAAAACTAAACAACATCGGCTTTATCTATCCAGGAGTTAAATTGGTTTGGGAAACCTAACCATTTAACAAATAACTGATATATTTTTCTAAAATTGTTTACTTTTAATGATGGTTAGTTAGAAATCAGTTCTAAAAACCTAATAAATACGTCACAGTTTGGTGTTAGGATAAAAAAATTCTAAATTTTCCGATTTAAGTATAATTTTCAATTTAGAAAGGGTGTATCTCATCAATATTAAACTATACTATTATTTATGGACAAAAAACTATTAAATTTTATCGTCAACTCTAATGCGTTTTATCTCATTAGCGTCATTTATGCATTTTTTCCCTCGTAAATGTCCCAAAGCAACCTTTCTTGTCGAGATTTTGTACTGAAATACGTCACAGTTTTGTGTAAAATCCTGCATAGGGTAAAAAAAAATTCTGAATTTTCCGATTTAAGTATAATTTTCAACCTGTATAACGTATTTTTTTAGTTTAGATATTACAAAATAAAGATACAAGTTTAAAATTAACTGACAGCTGATATCTTTTTAAATAAAGAGTTTTTGATAATATTTATAAATAAAGCCACAACAGATGCTTGGTACACAAATGTCTTTCCTAATAATGAATACCTGCTTATATTATTATCCATATCCCCCCCCACACTAATATGGGGCCAAGGACAAGGTCAAACACTTTTCACACACACACACCTGCACTATTAAACTCGAGGGCAAATTTATTGGGAGAAAATTTATATCTGCCTATTTGGGCCGTAATTTGGATATGCCCCCAATTACAGAGTAGGAAACTTAATGTCCAAACATGCCTAAAGGTTACATAATTTCATAAATTAACTTCCTAAAACCTTTAAAGGCTACTCTAAATATATCACATTGCCCTCTTATTTGGTTACAGAGTTTACACATATTTATCAGGGGCGAGTTTAAAAAACTAGTTCGAGCAAATTTTATTTTGGACTTTCTCAATGCTAATTGTTATCACATTAATATCAAATTAATATAATACTTACTGAATTTGCAATATGTCACGCAATTACTACTTAGGTATACACTATTACCTAACCAATTTTGAACTATAATTGATTATCTGATTACATTATTAACACAATAATCATATACTCTGAATAATTTAAATTTCGCGCCTAAGTTAGTGTCATTTACATTTGGCAACATCGGTACCGTCTGGGCCAAGCAGCCTCTCGTATGCACATCTGGCCATTCAAGGTTATATGACGTATCGCACACGTGGCCATTCAAGGTCAAGGGGCGGGGCTTGGAGTGGGGGGTGCATGGGAAGGAGTGGGGGGATGCAGTCAGTATATTTCCCCTCTACTTAAGTCTGTAATGACATTTGACTTTTACATTTTTAACATATTTTGGGTAATAAGATTAATATACAAATAAACAATAAAATATGATAAACTCAGTTTTTTATTTACAAAACACATACAAAAATGTTTTCAATTTATTTTACATATATACAGGGTGTCCCACGATCGACAAACTGCCGCGATTTCTTGAAAAGTGGGTTTTGGAAATTTTGAAGATTTACTAACGTCGGTGGGAGCAAGTCGGCTAAAATATTTTCAGGGTGGTGGCTGTTATACCAGAAGTAGGTGTCAACTTGCTTAATTTAAATAAAACACCCCATGCGTAGAACGTAAATCTGCTATGCGGGCCATCCAGATATTTTAACCTGGGCCCTAATTTTTTTTTTCCAAAATTTTCAATTTTCCAATTTCTACCTGAAATAACTTTTTAAAAAATAATGAAACTGTCAATATTTTTATTTCATTTTAATCTAAGCTAATACTAGAATCATACAAGTTGAATAATTGGGGCCCATGACAGCTACAAAGAAAAATATGGGCCCTCAAACCACAAAAAGAGGTAAACAATAAACCTAAGAGCCAACTTTAAATTGCATTAAAAAAGAAAACTAGAAATGATCGAGTATTTCTAATCAGTCAAAAACATCTTCAATTCATGCCCTTTCGAACAATATGCAATAACCACAATTTGCTTAAAAACAGCAAGAGTTATTTGTCAACTTTATCAAGATGGGCATTTTTTTTTCTTTGTGGCTGTCATGGGCCCCAATCATTGAATTTGTATGATTTTAGTATTAGTCTACATTAAAATAAAATAAAAATGTTGTCAGTTTCATGATTTTTCAAAAGTTATTTTAGTTCGAAGTCAGAAAATTAAAAATAATAAAAAAAATAACAAAAAATTCTTAGGGCAAGTTCAAAATATCTGAGTGGACCACATAGCAGATGGCCCCACCTATCTCAGTTTTATGTATATTTACTCATGTGCTGAACACCTTGTATATTATTTCATTTTTAGATTCTACACAAGATTTCATGCATCATGTCCTCTACCTAAATCTAAACGTTTTTGACATATTTAAGTTTTGTACACAAATTTTTGCTATGAGAAAGCCGTTATTTAATCTGAATTTGATTTATTGGTAAAAAGAACCTACTTTAATAATTTTTTAAAAATATTTTAATAGCTTATTATATGTGTTTAAAAAATAAGATTGAAAATAAAATTAAAAACTAACTAGAAAACGTTTTTTTTTTGTAAAGCCCCAATTTTTTAATGCTATCTTGTTTAGCATTAAAATAAGGGCAAGTTTGTATAAGGATGCCTATTCCGAAAATGTTTAGTTTTTGGTAAATTATTACATAGTTTAATATTTTTATATGGCGATTGCTGATTTTTTACTCTTAGTTGAGTTATGACGGTGACATTTATATAGGGATTGTTTTTTAACGCCATTGTAGGGAGCTCCGAGTATTATGGAATCGCCGTGAAAAATATTAAAGTGGCAATATATCGAATCCAAAAATTTTCGTAATGGACAACCTTACACAAACTTGCAAATATAAGGATAAAATTATAAAATTCGGGGGTTTCCCTTAAGAACAAATATTTTTGGCAATTTTTTAAATTTCATTTTTAATCTCATTTCTTGAACACCCTTTGTAATAAGTTATTAGAATACTGTAAAATCTCCTTGAATTAAGGCATGTAAACATCAGTTTTGATGTAAAAACTTAAATATGTCAAAACGCTTAGATTTAGGTATAGCATATGATAATGAAATTTGCCTAAAATCTTGTGTATGAATCTAAAGATAAAATAATATATAGGGAGTTTTATTTAAAATCAGCTAGTTGACACCTACTTTTGGTATAATCGGAAGTGTCAGCAACTTGAAAATATTTAGTAAACCTTTAAATTTTTAAAGCTTGCCTGTCAATCGCTGCAGTTCGTTGTGGGACACCCACAAAACTATTTACTTTTAAGTTTTATTTTTGATATAACCAATTACAAAATATGTCATCTTCTAAAGCGAACTGAAGCTAGTCTTAAAGAGGATTGTTTTCTCTTCGTGGATTATGTTTGCTCATAAAACTCTCCGTTTGGATTTTAACTCTCGATAATAATGGTGGTATCTTGAAACAGTGCAACTTATTTAGGTATGTGGATATCCTGAATTATCTTAACCCTTTTTTGTCATAGTCATTTCAGCACATAAACCTCCTGGCCTTTTAACAGATTCTGTTTTATAATAGGTACTTGGTTGTATATCCTAAAATATCAAAGATGAATAATATTAGTATTGACCTATGTCCAGGGTTTTCTGTATATTTTATATAGTTTACTAGCTTTTCGCCCGCGTGGATTAAACGATTTTGGCTTTTCTTGTTATTTTCCCGTCTCGCAAAAAAAAACTTATATATTCCATACATGGAAGAATACTTTTAGTCTAGCCTTTTGCCAAATTTTATCTTGACGAGTCAAGGATAAAAAAATGAATGGGTGATCATGATTTTATTTTATTTTATTTTCAAATTAAACCCCCTATAATTTTTTAATGATTATGACAAATATTATCTCTAATGACTAGATGCATTTGTTTAATAAAATAAAAAAATAAATAAAAAAAATTGTAATTGTATTGTATTAAATTGTTATATTTTTCTTTAATAGGCACTTTATTCCGCTTTGGTTTGTAGAATAACATATTATTTAAATATTAAGTTTTATAGATAATATAAAACAAATTTAGACTAATAACTACTCAAAAACATCGCACACATCTACATGTTTTTAAAGTGTACTCGAGGGCGGATTGGGAAAATTCTTATGGGGGAGGGGCGTACTTAGGCAGGATAACCAGGGTTTTGGGGGTATTCATATTGAAATACGCCCCAATGTTAAGGGGTCCGGGCGTCCTCCGTCCAGGTTAGCCACCTGTCTGGCTCCACTTGTAAATTACAAATTACAGTAGGCCTACGTATTATAGCAACCACCTTATTTTTTACAAATAATTATTGCCTAACCTAATACAATAGGCAACATAAAAAGTTGTCAATTAATAAGTTACTAATTAACATAACAACAGTTATGTTCTTCCATTTTCAACTCGTTTGTTTTTTTCCCTTTTTTTAGATGACGGGGGGGGGGAGCAATCGCCCCATTCGCCCCTCTCTGAATCCGCCTTTGAGTCTACTAATAAGCTTTAAATACACAAAAACACTTACCAACACCTACCAATAGTGGTACAGCTGTAAAGTGGCAAACGAGATTTTACTCAACAACCACAGACATTGTATATCCGGTAAACATTTTTGGAATCAAATCAAAACTAATTAAGCAAGCCTTATGTCATTCTCAACATCTAAAAGAAAATAAAATAATAAGTAAATAATATTTATTGCATAAATATAATTAAAGAGGTGAAATAGCAATGGTACTTCATACATTTTTATGGCATGAAAAAAGTATTTGTAAGAAATTTTGGTAATGAAATAAAAAATTAATAATTGTAATATGATCTATGGAGATAATTATGTCATTTATTCATCATATATCCTATTCACCATGATAACTTTACGTAATGCTAGTGTATTAACTTATCCGTAACAATTTGTGTCAATTTTTTTTATGAAATATAAATAAATATAGGTAAATATATAGAAATGTAACCAGTCAAGTAAAAACCTTTCAACATAAAAAAGATATATACTGGGGCTTTAACAATTATTGCATAATTCTGTGCTAAAATGAATTAAAATACCTCTTTGTCAAACCGAAATATTTTTAAACCAATTATTGGCCAGTTTAAGGGTGGTTTAAGGTCAAACCATAAACTTGAATTTCGTTTGTGCTGCTGTTGCAGTTCCCGTTCGCAAGTTAGACTTGGGCGGCAGTGAAACGGCAACGACAATGAAATGTCAAGTTTAAAAATTGGCAGTTACTTTTGAAAGTTGTATCCGCGATGAAATATAATTAAAAAAAATAATGTGAATTAAATTTGTACTTACCTTTTGTCATCTTTGGGTATAAAATACCCTAACCAGGCCTAAACTCTTTGAGTCATTTTAGTTTTGTATTTCCTTATAACCACTTTTACATCGTCTTTTAATGTCTTTACAGTTCATAAGAACACAAAACGTAACAACAAAATGCACCAGTTACATTCCACAAATATTAACACCTTTAACTAAACAAAGAATTTTTAAAATATAAACAAAACTGTCGTTATTCGGAATGGCCATTTAAACACCAACTGATTTAATTGTTATCCTATATTCTAATAGGTACATTCGAATCTCAAGAGCCAGGTATTGCATACTCTTTGTCATTCCATAATGTAAACAAACACAAATAGATGTGACGAGCATCACAAGGTAAAAAAAAGGGCAAAAGGATGATCGCTCTTCTCGTCTCGGGCAATAGCCAATAGCCAAATAATATTTATAGTGGGACATTCTCCAGTAAAAAAAATGTACATTTTAACACTGCCTTGTGTACGCCATATTAAAATAATTATTTTTGTTGTGAGAGTAAGTTATTTGGATATAACAACTACAATTTTTTTTTCGTTTTACAAGTATTTTATTAAAAATAATAGGCTTGACGTTTTGGAGATAAAAATTTCGTTGCTTAAAACTAATTTAACAATATTTTAAAACAGTCAAAAATACCTGAAAATACTAAAAAAGTTAATTTTAAGGAGGGTTTTGTGCTCGACCGACAGTCAGCACTAACAGCGTAGGTCTACCAATGAAAATGTGTACCTTTGATCAACTACAGCGCAGAATTCTTAGCAGTCTATTACCTCTACATTGTAGTTGATCATAAGTACATTTTCATTTATTCGTCCGATGTCAGCGCTAACCGTCGCCATCAGTCGCATTATTAGTTTTGATAAAAGTACCTTTTTTCTGCGAATTCCCGCAGAAACATTCATAATACTTAAACTACAAGGCGGGTTAAACAAAGGGGTATCCTTTTTTGCTTTTTATACCTACGATACCTATTTGTTTTTCCATTTCATTGAATTTCTAAACTTTCATTTTCTGGCGATTTTTAAATTTTTACTATGTACTTGCTCTACCACACTATTTTTTATGCTAAAAGTCGGTGGTACTTTAACATAATAGGGCTGTAAAATATTTTTGTCAATTTAACTATACCGCAACATTTTTATTAAATGAGTGAACAAACATTCAAATTTTTTTAATAATTTTTAAATTCCGCATACTATTATTTTAAAATTTTACCAATAAAATCCAAAAGTGGCATAATAATTTGTTTTATAATACAGTCAAAATTCTTATTATGGCGAAGTTTAATTTAAAATTGTAAAATATTGAAGAATGACCCTTAAATTTTATTAGATTGTTTCAGCTTTTGGGCGAAATAAGTCTCTGTACTTCAGAACATATTGGCATTTATTTTTAGTTGAAATTGTTGACATTTTTTCGGTTATACTTTTCTACGCACCGGGGCAGCACTTGGTGGAACACAAAATTGTAAAATATTAGTATCTAAAATGCCTGCGCAGCGCATCCAGACAGCCACCTTAACGCAAAATTTTTAAAATTAAATATTATCATGGAGACCCAGTACTGAATTTGGACAAAAGATTAGCGATACACGCACATAAAAACGTCGTAATAACTATTTTTATATCGACATTGATTTCGCTATAAAACTATAGTCTTGTTATATAAGAAATTACTCACTTCACTTCTTAATTAATTTTACCGCAAAAGAAATATATTTTTAATCGCCGCATAATAAATTTTTATCCCTCAAAGAAATTTTCTTATACTCCAGTCACTGAATGTTTTCCGCTCCGAATTCTTTATAACTACACCAATTGACTGGCAATTTTAACAGTAGTTGTAAAATGTAACAAATAACAAAAGTTATATAGCGCCAACATGTGCTTCCACCACGGGGGTAAATACCAGCCCTTCTCGAGGGTGTAAATGTTAATGTTTAAAATAACAGCGGAAATCAATAGATAAGCTAATTCTAAGCAAAAAATGAAGTATAAAGTTTACTTTACAATACTTTTTGGTTATTTGTGATTAAATATGTATATTTTTTAACTTTTTTTTTGAAAATAACCGTTTCATACTATATGTATATACATTTTTCATATAGCAAATAGTATAGCCATCAGTGTATTTTGAAATATAGGAAAATGTTCTTATTAATGATTTTTTTATTCCTGTTTTTCTAAAAAAATGTAAAACTATTTGTGTCATTACAAACTGAAATGTAAGTACATACAAAACTTATTGGTCTATATTGAGATAAATAACATGAAAAACATTTGGCGCACCACGGTTTTGCCCGCCGATTGATTTAAAGACGTACTATTCGTTTTTGATTTATACAAATATCACTACAGTTATTAGTAGAATTAATTCAGGTGTTTAATATATTTCTAACTTATAAGAAACTCCGTATTGCAGACAATTATAATGTACAGGGTGTTTATTAGAAATGCGGCAAAAATTTAAAGAACTATTTCTTGGACTATTCTAAGTATACTTTTTCCCTTGATGATTTTTGATAGGACGCTTTGTTTCGAAGATACGGGGCGAAAAAGAATTTAGAAAATAACAATTTATTACCAAAAATTACATGTAATGTTTCTTAATCAACAAGAACTGTTAAAAATGACTACCTTCCGCTCGGATGCAAGAATCCAATATTTTCCTCATCGACTCCCGAACTCTTTCAAAAACACCAGGGTCGTTTCTGATTGCGTTACACCCAGCAATTATGCGATTTCTCAAATCTTCCACATCTTCCACTGGAGTGGTATAAACTAATGACTTTAGGTGGCCCCATAGGAAATAATCCAGGGGTTTAAGCCCAGCGATCGACCAGGTCATAAGTGAGGTCCACTTCGACCAATCCAGCGATCTCCGTATGTTACTGTCAAAAACTCTCGCTAAAATGCGCTGGTTCACCATAAACCACATTGCATTTCCTGTACATCCTCCAAAAACTGAGGTAGGGTTTGTTCCAAAAAATTGCGGTGTACCTCGCCGGTAAGTCTTTCAGGTAGAAATACCAGTCCAATTAGGAAGTTACCAACAATTCCCACCCAAACGTTTAACAAGAACTGATATTGAAAGCGATCTTCAAGCACCTCATGTGAATTTTCTTTAGCCCAAACATGGTTATTGAGTAAATTTCTTATTGCATTTCTTAAGAAACTGGCTTCATAGGTAAAAATAATAAGCATCAGTAGTTAAGGAATTTAAACCAATGTGTGCAAAAGCCGTTAACAGAATGCAATACGTGAAAAAAAATCTGCAGGCAGAAGTGCCTGAACTCGTTGTATGTGGTGTGGGTATAATAAATAGTCTCTAAAAATGTTCCAAATCTTCCTGTTACTTACATTTAAAGTATTTGCAATTTTTCGAATGGAGATACCTGGATCTTCTATCATGGCCAGCACATTCTCTTCTAATTCTACAGTTCCTACTGTCATTGGCCTTTCTGGTCCTCCAGTTCGCTTCAATGTTTCTGTTTCACGAAGTCGTTGACGTATACTTTGGAAGGTTTTTCTATTGGGCACATTACGATTAGAAAATCGTTCACCGCACAACCGCCTAGCTTCTAATGAATTGCCATCGGCAAGTCCATAAATGAAATGCATATCAGCCATCTCGGCGTTCCTATAGCCATTCATGATAGAGGACTTCACTAACAAGACTTTAAGTATTAAACACAAAAAATACACGTCAAATAGACCAAGTCAATCAGTTTCAACCTATTCGACACATACAAAATAGTCACTTACAAGACATTTTTAAATTGAATGTCTGCAGCCGTTTGTAGTATGTTAATAATTTTAAAATTACCAAAATTGGATGGTTCAAATTCTTTTTGCCCCGTATCTTCGAAACAAAGCGCCCTATCAAAAATCATCAAAGGACAAAATATCTTTGGAATAGTCCCTTAAATTTTTGCCGCATGTTTAATAAACACCCTGTATACCATACCTATAATATGCGTTAACTTAAAACGTGACAATTTTTAAAATCTCTTACAGCTACGAACTAAGAGGGAATATATTCGACGCAAGACAGTCCTAAAAAATAAAACCAGGTTTCCGTTTGGCCAATTGGATTAATATGACATAGTTAGATCATTTTTAAAATGAAAATTCGGCGCCCTTTGAAAGGAAAAAAGAAAACATAAAAAGTAGCAAAAAAGATTTGGTTTGAACTGCGGCTTCTTTTGCTTTTTATAATGTGCCGCTTCCCACACGTGTCTGTAATACCTAATAGACCATATAAAAAGCAAAGGCGCCGACAATAAAAATTAAACCTTTTTACTACTTTTTATGTTTTTTTTTCTTTTCAAATGACACCGAATTTTTATTTTAAAAATGATCCAATTATACTTATAAAAGGACCTAAAATAGTATTTCCAACAACCTATATAAAATTTAAGCTTGCTACTCTAACGTAGGTAACCTAAATTAAAAAAAAAAAACAATAATATGTAGGAAGTTAAGGCCCGCAAATAGGCTCTGGCAATATTAAATGCTGGTTATTAATTTTGACGTAAGGGATGGTTTCAAAGGGTTAAAAATTTGCAATAAGTGATAAAATAATTTTTATTTTATAATAATGCCGCCATTAAAGCGCTTCAAGCCGTTGAAAATATTTTTCCTAGGTATTTTGTTAAAGCGTGTCTTTGTTAAATATGTTTATATACACTGCAACGCAAAATTAAGGGATATCGTTTTTCAACAGTGATTTTAAAGTTAAATAATTTGAAAACTAACAAACCATTTTTACTTTCCTTGTTTTAGATCAGGTGCATCAATCTATTTTTAAATTATTCCACAGGGAAGCATTTTATTACAACGTAGTTCAATTGTACAGGGTAAAATATAGAGGTATGTCTTATAGGAGGTTTTCACCTATGGAAAATGGGTGGCACAAGTCAAAATTCAATTTAATTTTTCAGCGGTTTATTTACTTAATAGTTTTTGAAATTTGTCTCTAACTCTAATAGTTTTGAAAGTATGCAATTTTTTAAATTCCCATAATAGCTTTTAAAAGTAAAAGCACGACAACTTTTAGGTAAACAATATTTTTATTAAAACTTTCTTAAAGTTAACAATCAATTTTAGATATAAATAATAACGTGTGACTTATGATGTTAAATAAAAAAAAATAGTGAGTATGAATACCGCGAACTTGAAGTACAGCCTGAACTCTCCTAGGCATACTATTAATTAGATTATCTAAGATAGGTTGGGGTAAGTTTTCCCACAACACAGGTAAAACTTGTGCAAGGTGTTCGTGATTCTCCACAAGTGGTTCATGTTGATTCAGTGTCCGCTGAAGCACAATTCACGCGTCTTGATTGGATTCAGATCGGGAGGATGGGCTGGTAGTCTAAGGTGATTTATATTATCATCACCCAGCATCCGAATCACATTTTTTGTCCTTTGAGGCGGCGCATTATCATCCAAAAAAATAAAGTTTATTTCCAGTTGCTCTCTGAGGGAAACTGCTATGTCTTGAAGAATATCTCTTTTTTTTACGACAAATTAAATTTGTTTCCCGAAGCCTCCTTCTAACGGTATTTCTAGATACTTCAACACCAGTAGCTGCCAATAATGATTGCTTTATAAATGTTGACGTTCTTGTAGCTTTTTTCTAGCCACTAAAAAAATAAAGGCGGCTTATTACATTCTGGGATACATTAAAACGGGTCGCAACTTCACTCTGACGCATATGATCATCTAACATACCCAGAGCTCTACTTACTTCTTCTGAACTCAAATGACGTCTAGACATTTTAAGTGAAAAAATATTCGTATTAAAGTAGCGATCTCATTCTAATCAATTAAAAAACTGTCATTAGTATGTAAAGTAACCATGGTAATCACTTTGTAGCTAATCTGGTCAACATCATGATATTTAAAGTGAAAATGGACATCACATACGAAAAAAATTGCGTACTTTGGAAACTAAAAACCATTTAGAAGATAAACCACTATCCTTGCACACTAAGGAAAAACTGAAGCTTGACTGCTGTCACTTATTTTCCATACGTGAAATAGAAAACCGCCTATGAAACATATTTCTTTATTTCACCCTGTACAATTAAACTTTGTTGTAATAAAATGCCCCTCCATAAATAATTTAAACGTAGATTGACGTAACTTTGATCTGAAAATAAAGTAATTAAAAATGATTTGTTACTTTTCAAATATTTAACTTTAAATTCAATGTTAAAATAATGATATCCCTTAATTTTGCGTTGCAGTGTATTATTTATTATAATAATGCATTTTCAGATTAAAGGATATTACCAACAATACCTCTTCGTTTACTTAAAAATATCCTTAGAATTCTTTAGAATATATAAATTGATAAATACTTTGTGCCCGTACCTATATTTTGTTTTATTTGTAAGATTTCCAAGAAGGTAAACAATAACGACAAAAATAAATAAAGCAAGAAAAGAAGATTATAAATAGGTCGCTCAATCATTTGCCATTAAAATTTTATTATTTTGAAATCTTTGTATTTTACGTTGTAGTTTGACCGATATCTTTTAAATACATTTTTAAAGAGAGAAGGTTTTAACTTTAGAAGCTTAAAGTAATTTTATGTCACGAGCATTGGGCAACTTAATATTTAATTGTGTAAAACTCTAACGGCCGAGTGATGACCGCGTCGTTAAATTTAGCAATGGACTTAGCGATTGTTAAAAGTTAACAACGGTTTAGAATGTTTAACAAAACGTCATTGACAGTGTTATTAGTTGATTTTAGTAGGCAACCTGTTAAAATCTGACATTTTGTTAAACATTCTAAACCGTTGTTAACTTTTAACAATTGCTAAGTCCATTGCTAAATTTAACAACGCAATCATCACTCGGTCGTAAAAGTATTATTATATTTACCCTTACATATTTTTTTGTCAAATTAATAATCTGTATCATTCAAAGATGAAATATATCAAGAAACTGACATTTAGAATAAGCAGTCATATTTAAAATAATAAAAATGCAAACGACTTAGTAATAACACGGTTATTACAAATTAAACATTATAACAGAGAGCTTTGCTAGAGTTTGTCCAAGGCTAACTTTTTTGCGTTGGCTTACATGAATCAGGCTAGTTCAAAAACAAAAATCACTAAACTCAACGTCAAAATCAGCTGATTGACGTAAATCACCCAGTAATGGATTAAAGGCGTTTAAATTTTAGCATTAAATTTTTCTTGTGTTTGGGTGTGTTATTTCGTGTTTTAAAGTGATTAGTGAGATTAGAGATTACTCTGCGGTGTTTTTATTATTTTTTTATGTGGACTATTTGACATTTTTTATATTCTATAATTTATTTTATTTTGGACCAAGTTTTCATTTTTATTGGTTTTAAGAAAAAACCACTAGAATAGATATTTTTAGAGTATGAATCACAGTGATTACTGTATTTCCAGTTAGGAAAAGCTTCGAAACCCTCTTCAGAGCTATGATAAGTCGGAGGTAAGAAAATATAACCCCTAATATATATTTCTTGAAAAATTATGCTATCAGAATAGTGATCTTGCATAAGGCAAAATAACTCGTTTTAATGGTATCATAATCTAAAAATACATTCTCAGATGTGCGAAATATTTTAAAATTTAAATGTATTTATGAATGCATTTTTTAGGATCCCATAGTGGCAGTTGCTGACAATATAAGAAGCAAAATATGAAATATTTAAGTAACTTAAGCTTAATGGAAAAACCAAATGTGCAACGCAAGACAAGGAAATTTTTAAAAGGTTTTATGTAAAATAAAGATTTAGGAGAAAATAAAAATCTTTGGGTGTTTCTCGATGAAACCTGGATCTTATCGAACAGCTTTCCGCAGGTCTTGGCAGGATGATGATGTATATTTCAGTGGAAAGGGAAACCATTCTCATGACTAATTATACGCTAGAAAAAATGCTTTTCTACACTTAAGGAAAAATTGAAGAGCCCAGAAGCACTTTTACAATCCTCTAATAAAATTTTGTTTTGCCTTATAAATTATCACAGTTTTACAAAAAAGCTTCCTTTTGCACACCGATAAGCTGTACAAGACTTACTCAGATGCATCCCTTTATTGTTCACCTCACGTTTCCCACTTTTTTCGCACCTTCATCTCTAGGGTTTCGAGACTACAAAATCGAAATATATTTAAGACTCTTATCAGTAATTTACCTCTGACTTCACTCTAGACACTCGTAGTATGTGAACACTTAGGCTTCAAGCATAAGGGGTATCCTGGGAAAAAATAAATATATGACAGATTCGGTAGATACCTCAGTTAGGGTCTCTTTCATACATAGGACATATGATTAAACCTTTAGATCTTAGACAACATTAAATTACCACTTGCTGATTCTTATGAAACATTAAATAAAATCACTATTAAAATACTTATATTTTTCTCAGATACATGATTCTACATGCTGGTTCCGAAAACAGATGTTGATGGTGCCAGTAGAATTTTCAAATCAAAAACAAAAGTGGGTTAGAGATGATCTACTACCCAATTTGAAAAGGCCTTCATTAGTCATTTTAGATAATGCCAGCTACCACATTAGGTTGTTAGAAAACTGTCCAAATAGTGGCTGGATGAAAGAAAATATGGTTAAATGGTAAGAAAACCGTAATATTCCTTTTGCAAAATCGGCGACAAAATAGATTTTGTGGGTCTTGATTCAGCGCCTACCAATGCCTCCCAAATCTTATGTCGTCGATGCTCTTATTCAGGAGGCTGGTCATCAAGTGCTGCGCTCTCTCCATATGATTGCGTATTCAATGCTATTAAATGATATAATAATATATATATATATATATATATATATATATATATATATATATATATATATATATATATATATATATATATATATATATATATATATATATATATATATATATATATATATATAATATATATATAATATAATTAAACACCATGCTTTATTCTTTTCTTCTACAGTCACAGCATCGGTAGTCTTATTTTCTACTACATCCTTATGCTCATTTACTAGGGATATGAGAACTTCTTTTTCCTTGGCCGAAAAATTGGCTTGTCGCTGTCGTTTCGGGAACAACAAAAAACTTATGGGGAAAATGGAAGGGTTAAGTTTCACATTTGCATAATAAAGTGTGATGGGGTAGTTAATAATGTAAAAGTTGTTTTTCAGATCATTTCAAAAATAACATCTATGGATTTTTACGTCTCTGCTCTTTTCTTTATAAAACATGTAACTTTTTTATGGAACATAATCTTCATACCTTCTTTCATGATTATCACAAAAAACACAAATTACCTGTAATCTCTTTTTTCCTTTCACCTTGGCGTAAATTCAAACACAAAAGAGAACTTTTGCCTTTTTTTAGGAAAGACCGGACCGGAAAACCAAATCCAAATAACGAAAAACAAACTACAATGTTAGGTTAGGGTACTTTCAAATCGCAAGTGTCAATTGTCAATTCCCATTAAGCTCAAAAATTCCTAGAAGATACAACGTTGCCAAACCACTCCTTTTGCCTAATCCAGAATTATCTAATCTTTTACAATTTAAGGTCGGTGCAAAGGAAAAATATTTAATGTGGGATTAAAAATTTAATACGGATTAAGTAATTCCAGATTAAAAAGGAAGCGGCGCAAATGGGCATTATGCTTCTTGTCCACTATAAAACTAAAAGTGTTAACTACGATTCTGAATAGTGTAGGCTGTGTATAGCCCAGTTCCTTAGTGATACCGCTCTGGAAGCCCGGATTTGCCATGTACCGTAAAAAAGCGCACCTTTCCTTGTTTTTGAGTTTTTGCCAAGGAAGTAGTCCGCTAACCACTGAACGTTTATTTCGTTAAACCAAAAGAGGGTTCGAAAGTCGCACTCACGTAGAGTACGTCTTTCTTTGTACTTTGCCTGGACGTACTTGCACCACATCCGCCATGGGAAATTCGAATTCAATAAAATTGTTACTCGCACACTCCAAACTAAACCCTCTTGATCTATATGTGCGTATAAACGAATAAAGTAAATAATATTTGGTACAAAAGGTTTTCTGGACTAGATGCATATCTTTTAAAGCAAATGCTACTTTTATGAATTCCCAAACTTTTCCTTCTTTTTTTTATAATTGAAAAATGAAGTAAATGCTTTGATTTTTGTAAGTTAAAGCAAAATACGGCCTAATGTCCCAACATATATTGTATATTCTTTAAACTATGTCCCAACGATTTGCTTAAGACCATAGTTTAAAGAATATACAATATATGAGTTGCGTCACTCGTGGCGCCTTTTAAATCGCACGCGTCTTATCCCCACCTGTCCAGTATATTCGTACCAGTCTATGGTGTAAAGCCGACTGATACGCAGTGCGCCAGAACTCGTTTTGCTGCAACCGTGTTCTTTGGTATATGGTGTCCCTATAAAATTGTTAAATATGTCTGGTAATAATATTTGTTGAGTGGATAATTGTGAAAGTAGAATAATAATATGTTAATTATACGCCAGAACAATGTCAAAATCGTATTAGAGTTTGTGCTTTGCATTTTAAAGAGAAGGATTTTTCAAGCGCTTTTAGGAGTCGCATTTATCCATAAGCGATTTCATCTGTAGGCTTAACCAGTGAGCTTGCTAGAGAGGGTAAATTTTAACATTTGTTCTATTTAAAACTTAAGTAAAATTATTTATATGTAACTTTTAATGTATAATCACCACCAGTATCGATTTTTCCGTATACAAGGTTATCCAAATTAAGTATCCGCCATTGGTAACTTTGTCATTAATCAGAATATACAATTCTTTAAATTAGCAGAGCAGTAGCCTTTTTTACGTCCTTTAGTTTAAAGAATGCAAAAACAATTTACAATCAGGTTTTTGAGTTTAAAAGTATAAGACCATTTTTAATGGAACACCCTGTATATTGTATCACCATTAAAAAAACAGATCGAGGAAGTGTAAAAATTACTACATTTAATATATCTATCCTTAATGGTTTTGGAAATATGGGCATCGACATAAGTGTAATAGTAAAAAAGCATGTTTTTTAAATCGAACACCATATAAATTGTATCACTAAATAAACTTATAAAAGAGCTTTAAAATAAAACCACATAAAGGCATCCAAATCTAAAGAATACTTTTTAGTTTCCGTTATATCTGCACCTTAAGTTAGGTGCTTTAATGGAAATCAAAAATATTTTTTTAGATTTGGATGTTTATATTTTCGAAACTAATAAAAATAGATATATCAAATGAAGTATTTTTTAAAAGATCTTTTTATTAGTGATATAATATTTAGGGTAATCTATTTTTTTTAAATATTTTACTAATAAACTAGGAAACATTATTGCCAATTGTTTTTTAAATTATTCAATACTGCATGGCGTAAAAACCGCTATTTGTTTTCAAAAAAAAAATAATGTTATATCTTTTCTAAAAACAATGTTATCAATGGCGGACACTTCTTTGATAACCCTGTATACATATATTGTTTTGTCACTTAAGTTTATTTGATGACCTGCATTATTGTTCTTAATTTTAAACAATTCCAAATTTGTATCATGTTCTGATACAATATTATAGATATTATATCATCTATATCACTACCACTGTCGATTTCTTCATTTAACTAGACTTTTCTTATAACTTATCTCGCACAAACGCAGACTTTTTGATTTTCCATTTTTCGCAATATTTACCACACGTTAAAGTGTCAAAAAACCGTCCGGCGCCGTCTGACTAATGATACCGTAAAATTTTATTACCCTCTAGTCTATAAAAGAATATAACTAAACCTGATCAGTCTATATGAGAAAAATCAGGTGGAGCAACGGGTACGTGGAATAAAAAGAATCGTTTAATTATAGTATATATATATAATATATATATATATATATATATATATATATATATATATATATATATATATATATATATATATATATATATATATATATATATATATATATATATATAAATAATAAGACAGCTTCGACTGCATTTAATTCCCTATTTTATGGGACCCACATTATTAGTATATTAATTAGGTAAATGGCAGTAAAAATCAAATCATTTACAAGGTATATTCTTTTTGCTTTTTAGGTTTTTTTTATTAAACTACCTTATTGCTTTTAATAAAAAACTAAATATTAAATGACTATTTCATTTAAACACATTACATCAATGGCCACAGTAGTTGCCAAATAGCTGGACTCACAAGCATCCATTTACAGTCCAGCTGCTAAAACGCCAAACCTCCCACCTGGTCTGCTCTCTTATCTTAAAATTGTCTAGACTAGTATCTGCTGCGTGCAGATTGCATACATTTTTCTTTCGTCATTGCTTTTCTCATAAAAACCCCTGATGGACACTGCCACTTCTAAAGCCTTAAACACGACCTTCCAACGTTTTTGCTAAATTTATTTTATAAAATATAAGCATCTTATTGTGTTAATGAATAAATAAATTATTATTACTATTTTGTTTTATTTATTTTATTATTTAATATCAGATGGAATAAATCGACTTTTCTTTAGGCATCTAAAAAATAGTAAAATTGCATAATGGGATATCGAACCCTCCCTTATAGTGAGATATTTTATCAGGATATATCAATAAAACTGTAAAAAGTTTTCCTGCAAATATAACAAAACATAACAGGTCTATTAGTTATTCAGATATGCATGATGGAGTGCCACCTCATTTTTCCGGGGCTGTTCGACGATACCGTCATGACAAATACCCTCATAGGTGGATTGGAAGATGCACCAGTACGATGGCCATCACGTTCGCCGGACCTAAATATGTTTTTTGTGGGGTGCTTTTAAAACCATAATTTAGAAGACTCCCGTGAACACGCGCAAAGAATTATGGCAGCGAGTTTTAAATGCTAGCAAACATTCTAATAATCCCGAGATATTAAATAATGTTTGTAATTTAGAAATAGTTTACACTATTTTATATTTTTCCACGTACCTAAGCGCTCTAATTGAAGGTGTATTTTAGAACTAAGTGTTTACAAAAAGTTTAAAATAGTGTAAACTATTTCTAAATTACAAACACTTAATAAATAACTATTAATCTGCACTATACCTATAGGCGAAAATGATAATTTTTAATAAGATATTATGGCCAAACATCAAGCTTTCACAATTCATGCAAATATATGAACAGCAAGAAAAAAAAATAATTAATTTAGTTATTGTAATCTAACAACAAATTTTTTAAACTATTAAAATTTTTAAACTCCCTTCCCTCAGTACGGTCAATCTGAAAAACAAAATTTACTAACATGTAGGGATATTCGCATTGCCAACCTAAAAATGTTAGCTTGGACCAACTATATGATATTTAAATTGTAAGATAAACGTTAATACTTAGTCTCCTGCGTTTTCCTTATTTATAATTTGTGTACTTTAGCCTTGTTTTTCATTAAATTTAAAATATATATTTTTTAAATAAAATACCCTTGCGCCTATAATTTTTTAAAACTCTTTACTGGTCCAGCGTTGTCTGGCAGACTACTATAATTAAACGATTCTTTTTTATTCCACGTATCCGTTGCTCCACCTGATTTTTCTCATATAGACTGATCAGGTTTAGTTATATTCTTTTATAGACTAGAGGGTAATAAAACTTTACGGTATCATTAGTCAGACGGCGCCGGACGGTTTTTTGACACTTTAACGTGTGGTAAATATTGCGAAAAATGGAAAATCAAAAAGTCGGCGTTTGTGCGAGATAAGTTATAAGAAAAGTCTAGTTAAATGAAGAAATCGACAGTGGTAGTGATATAGATGATATAATATCTATAATATTGTATCAGAACATGATACAAATTTGGAATTGTTTAAAATTAAGAACAATAATGCAGGTCATCAAATAAACTTAAGTGACAAAACAATATATGTATACAGGGTTATCAAAGAAGTGTCCGCCATTGATAACATTGTTTTTAGAAAAGATATAACATTATTTTTTTTGAAAACAAATAGCGGTTTTTACGCATCATGTAAAAACTTGGTAATTTTGAATAATTTAAAAAAACAATATCTTTTAAAAAATACTTCATTTGATATATCTATTTTTATTAGTTTCGAAAATATAAACATCCAAATCTAAAAAAATATTTTTGATTTCCATTAAAGCACCTAACTTAAGGTGCAGATATAACGGAAACTAAAAAGTATTCTTTAGATTTGGATGCCTTTATGTGGTTTTATTTTAAAGCTCTTTTATAAGTTTATTTAGTGATACAATTTATATGGTGTTCGATTTAAAAAACATGCTTTTTTACTATTACACTTATGTCGATGCCCATATTTCCAAAACCATTAAGGATAGATATATTAAATGTAGTAATTTTTACACTTCCTCGATCTGTTTTTTTAATGGTGATACAATATACAGGGTGTTCCATTAAAAATGGTCTTATACTTTTAAACTCAAAAACCTGATTGTAAATTGTTTTTTGCATTCTTTAAACTAAAGGACGTAAAAAAGGCTACTGCTCTGCTAATTTAAAGAATTGTATATTCTGATTAATGACAAAGTTACCAATGGCGGATACTTAATTTGGATAACCTTGTATACGGAAAAAATCGATACTGGTGGTGATTATACATTAAAAGTTACATATAAATAATTTTACTTAAGTTTTAAATAGAACAAATGTTAAAATTTACCCTCTCTAGCAAGCTCACTGGTTAAGCCTACAGATGAAATCGCTTATGGATAAATGCGACTCCTAAAAGCGCTTGAAAAATCCTTCTCTTTAAAATGCAAAGCACAAACTCTAATACGATTTTGACATTGTTCTGGCGTATAATTAACATATTATTATTCTACTTTCACAATTATCCACTCAACAAATATTATTACCAGACATATTTAACAATTTTATAGGGACACCATATACCAAAGAACACGGTTGCAGCAAAACGAGTTCTGGCGCACTGCGTATCAGTCGGCTTTACACCATAGACTGGTACGAATATACTGGACAGGTGGGGATAAGACGCGTGCGATTTAAAAGGCGCCACGAGTGACGCAACTCATATATTGTATATTCTTTAAACTATGGTCTTAAGCAAATCGTTGGGACATAGTTTAAAGAATATACAATATATGTTGGGACATTAGGCCGTATTTTGCTTTAACTTACAAAATCAAAGCATTTACTTCATTTTTCAATTATAAAAAAAAGAAGGAAAAGTTTGGGAATTCATAAAAGTAGCATTTGCTTTAAAAGATATGCATCTAGTCCAGAAAACCTTTTGTACCAAATATTATTTACTTTATTCGTTTATACGCACATATAGATCAAGAGGGTTTAGTTTGGAGTATGCGAGTAACAATTTTATTGAATTCGACTTTCCCATGGCGGATGTGGTGCAAGTACGTCCAGGCAAAGTACAAAGAAAGACGTACTCTACGTGAGTGCGACTTTCGAACCCTCTTTTGGTTTAACGAAATAAACGTTCAGTGGTTAGCGGACTACTTCCTTGGCAAAAACTCAAAAACAAGGAAAGGTGCGCTTTTTTACGGTACATGGCAAATCCGGGCTTCCAGAGCGGTATCACTAAGGAACTGTGCTATACACAGCCTACACTATTCAGAATCGTAGTTAACACTTTTAGTTTTATAGTGGACAAGAAGCATAATGCCCATTTGCGCCGCTTCCTTTTTAATCTGGAATTACTTAATCCGTATTAAATTTTTAATCCCACATTAAATATTTTTCCTTTGCACCGACCTTAAATTGTAAAAGATTAGATAATTCTGGATTAGGCAAAAGGAGTGGTTTGGCAACGTTGTATCTTCTAGGAATTTTTGAGCTTAATGGGAATTGACAATTGACACTTGCGATTTGAAAGTACCCTAACCTAACATTGTAGTTTGTTTTTCGTTATTTGGATTTGGTTTTCCGGTCCGGTCTTTCCTAAAAAAAGGCAAAAGTTCTCTTTTGTGTTTGAATTTACGCCAAGGTGAAAGGAAAAAAGAGATTACAGGTAATTTGTGTTTTTTGTGATAATCATGAAAGAAGGTATGAAGATTATGTTCCATAAAAAAGTTACATGTTTTATAAAGAAAAGAGCAGAGACGTAAAAATCCATAGATGTTATTTTTGAAATGATCTGAAAAACAACTTTTACATTATTAACTACCCCATCACACTTTATTATGCAAATGTGAAACTTAACCCTTCCATTTTCCCCATAAGTTTTTTGTTGTTCCCGAAACGACAGCGACAAGCCAATTTTTCGGCCAAGGAAAAAGAAGTTCTCATATCCCTAGTAAATGAGCATAAGGATGTAGTAGAAAATAAGACTACCGATGCTGTGACTGTAGAAGAAAAGAATAAAGCATGGTGTTTAATCACTGAAAAGTTTAATTCACAAACACCAAATCTCGTAAATAGAACTGTAGATGCTTTGAGAATTTTCTATAAAAATCTGAAGAAAGACATAAGAAAAAAGGCAGCAGAACATCGTAAAGAAATATAGTTAACTGGGGGAGGTCCTGAACCTGCAGCATTTACACCTGAAGACAATAAATTATTAGAAATTGTTAGTCAAAAAATTGTATTTGGATTAAACAATCCATATGATAGTGATGCAGTAAGTCATGACTCGCTTTTGGATAGTTCTGAGGTAAGTACCTACTTAGAAAAAACAATTATATTGCAAAACGGTAATCAATAATTCATCTTCTGATGTTAATAATATATTTACTTTTACATTTAAATATGTACAGTAAATTGTTATTAGAAATATATGTACTTGTAAGGATATTTTTGAAACTATAGAAAAATTAAAAGCAAGGTGTGATATATCTCACTTGTGTTTATCAGAGTTCAAAATGTAAAACTACTAAAAATTTAAATATGTCAGTTTTTGTAAAACAAATACTTTATTGCCTGCATAAGAAAAGTGTTAACACTTTTTTTGTAATGCCTTACTACAGAAACAAAAAATATTTTATTTCATGAATGAGATTTTTGTAAATATGTCATTATGATAATATGATTGTTCTAAATCTGATTATGGACAGGTACCTAGGTATTTCCTTACTGTGCTAAATATTTTATTCATAAATGTTGGGTGTTGATAAAATGTGATTGACAAAAAATTCTAATTATGAAATTTGCTATGAATTGTTTTATAATTTTGTGCACTTGTTTTAGTATTCTCTGTCCTCCTGTCGTTGGACTCAGGAACATGATGCCAATGGAACAGAAGTAATAAAGAATAACATGTGTTAAAATGTTTTCGCTAAAGAAAAAGATAGGAAACATTATAAGATATCAGACCTTCAAAAACCTCCAGATATCTCTTTGCTAAATGACATTGTAAGCATTTATTAGTTTTTTTGAACATTCTATTTACATTTACGTCCAGCAAAAAACATAATTTTATATCATACAGAATTTCTCCATTGTATTTTTCGTTTTATAGAGGATAGGTAATATAAATATATTAAAGTATATTACTTCAATTAAATTGCCTTTATTTTTGATTAATATCATCTTATTCAAAAGTCTTAAGAAAGTTTCACAATTATAGAGTCAAACATCAGTTGTTTGAAAAACATTACATTCACTGAAAGTTGTTTTTATTTTCAAATTCTAGGACTGTGCAGAGGCAACTAATAACATTGAGATTGTTTATGTACCTGATGACATGCAAGCAACGTCTACAAATCAATCTAAGAAAAAAGAGACTGATAAGGCCTTGGACATGTAATATATTAAGAAAGCAATATTTTGAATAATGTAAATAAAAGATTTAAACAGTAATTATTTTATTATAAACAGTTATTTTAAGTTAGTTAAGTTACTGATTCTGTTTATTTTTTTAGACTGTTAAATATACTAATAGAAAAAGAGAAATTAATTTTCGCAGACGCAGACCAACAACTATTAAAACATTTACATCATCCATGTTAGGAGAAAAATATGAACTTTTAGCAGATAAAAAATAGAACTTGCTGATTGTTTAAAAAAAGAACATGAGTTAAGAATGACCTCATTGCAACTAGACATTTAACTCAAAAAAAGAAAGTTGGAATCCTAAGTTACCTACATATTTTATTCCGACTTATAGTAAAATTAGTGTTTAAGTTGTTTTTATGATGTTTAATATGTTAAAGATATTAAACTTAAGAAAAGAAGGTTGGAATTTTAAGTTCAGTGTTCCTACATATTTAATTCTAGTTTAAAGTGAAATTAGTGTTTAAGTTGTTTTATGATGTTTAAAAGTATGGTTGATTATGTTAATGATTTTTCCACATCTGGTCAAATTTCTTCACCTTCCTAGTATGTCAGTTTTACTTAACTGTTATTGTGTATAAATGCAGTTTTTTGTTCGGAAATAAAAATGCTGCAACTGGAAAGTTTACCAGCGTTTTTTTTTCAAAAGAGAGTAGTACTAAATTAAATATTGATTAAACTAGTACATTTTATTCAAAAATAAAATTTAATTGTGTGCAATCTTTAACACCAGTTTTTTAACGTTTTTTCTTAAGAACCTCAATTATAGCACATGACATTTTTAAATAATTACAGAAATTAAAAAAAGACAACTAAAAATGTAAAGCCACTCTTGGTAGATTTATTATCTCCCTAAAATTGTAAAAAATTAATACAAATCTAAATGTCTTATGGAATATTATAATTTACAAATTTGAAAAATAATTGTTTATTAGCATATTCCTATAAATTGCTCCATGGTGGCCATTTTGATTATGTATATCTCTCCCATCAGGAATATTCCCCATTTGAATAAGATAATTTAAATGTTCAGTATCAAATTGGACTGGCGGTTCATCTTCATTTATTGCAATAGCTATATTATGAAGTATTCCTGTAGCAACTATAATTTTTAATGATGTATTTATATGAACTCTTAGTCCATAAGCAAGTATAGGAAATCTTCGATTCCACACACCAATTAGCCTCTCTATTGTGTTCCGTGTCCTTATATGAGCTTCATTATATAACTGTTCTGCTCTGTTTTCTGGATTTAAAAGGGGAGTTAATAGATTGGTAGATAAAAAATATCCACTATCTCCTAGAATAAAAATTATAGGAAAAAATGATATATAAAGTAAGGCAAATTTTTGAGATTAAATAGGTGAATGTTAACCTAAAATTGTAGTATGATTAAACACTGTACTATCATGGGTTGTCTGGCCATCTGGCTACCAAATCCCTTATTCTTAAACTGCTATCCCCCACTACTTGTGTGTTAAGGGAGAAGTATGATTTTCTGTTTCTAAACAGTTCGGCATCATCACCCCCTGCAAAAAAATAGAAGCATGTATTAAGGTTTTTTCTATATATATTTTTTTATCTTCAAAGTAGTGTAAATCAATAAAAATTATGGTACTCCTACCTTTATAATATATTTTAAGGAAACCAATATATTTATTTTTAAATTATAATGAATATTTTTATAGATTTATTATTGATAAAACTATTTAAAAATACATACCTGGCGATTGAATGCGAATATGTGTTCCATCAACACATCCAATCACCCGAGGAAATCTTGCTATATCATAAAAATTAGTTTGTACATCCAAAATTTCGTTACCTTGTGGCATGAAAATATATCTAGGATACAATCTGGCAATCACTCCTGAAACTTTAGAAATTATTCTAGACGCTGTTGAAGTATGCATCCCCATGTAATCAGCCACTGTAGCTATATGTCCCCCAGTAGCAAAGAATCTTAATGTTGTGAGCAATTGATTAATAGGAGAAACACTGTCATTCCTAAAAGCAGTAAATACCTTTAAATCTGGATATATAGTTATGATAATAGCTCACAATATAGACAGAAACTAGTGATCTTTTGATTTAACACATTGAATATTCTATATACCTATTAAAAGTAGTTCAAAATATTCCATGATAAATGATAGTTCACTTTCACTTTACATTGAATTGAGGCAGAACTATAAAAGGGATATTTTAAAGTTCAAACTAAATTTACAACTCACCAGTCATATGGATATTCTAAATTCTCCTCTATTTCATTCAGCAGATTTGGGACTGTATTTTTTTTTAGTCGAAACCTCTGGAAAAATTGGAGCTCATCCAAGTCTTCGAAATAATTACTCCTTTCATACCTTCTTCTTGGGAAACCAAATTCTACTAGATAAAGGATTTCTCATAAATATCATTTGCAAATACAAAATTTTGCAAATTATCCATTTTTTGATATTATTATGATAATAAAGTTTGGTTCTGTTGTTTATACACAGCAAGAATTAAAACATAACTCCAAGATAATCTGTAATTTTCTCGGGATTAAATTTAATCACAGATTAGGGTCCAAATCCGACATTAAAAAAGCGGTGCAAAAGAATATTTTGGTTTAATCCCGCGTTAGGTCATAATCCAGGATTAAGAAATGCGGTGCAAATGGGCATAAGTGGATTAAGTTCCCATCATTCGAAAATGGAATTATGGAAGCCAAAGTGAAATGGGCAGCGAACAAAAATTTCCCGACTGCAATATGAGCTATCGACTGCACCCATATTGAAATTAAAAAGCCGCGTCTATTTGGGAATGAATATGTAAACCGAAAAAATTATGCAACTATTAACGTTTCAAGAATATGTGATTAAAATTACGTTTTCATGAATATTAATCGTTTTGTTTTTGTCAATTTTCTTCTTCAGTCTTGTCTTCATATTACCCACCTTTTTATAAATGCTTTAAGGGTCATGTCTTTTTCATACAACCGTTTATACTCTGCGGCAACTTTTTCAATAGCTGATTGCTTCTTTGCTTTTTTTCGCTAAGAGTTAGGATTTTTCTAACATATCCGGAAATTGTTTTACTTTTTGGGCAATGAACTTACCTTCAGATTGCTCGTCAGCGACTCTAATTGGTTGTTTGACAGTTCCTTGTCACTTGTCATGTTCTTCAATCACAAGTAATAAAGAACTTTAACACTGCACTCTATTTTATTTAAATTTTAGCCTAATTAAATGTACAAACTATAATATCCGAATTATGATTTTTTGTAACTACAAGTTGCAAGTTATTCGATGGCAATATACCGACTAACCTAACTTGCGCGTGTCGATTAAAAAAAATACCTTTTTCTTCTTCTTGCGAGGATTTGCTTGCAAAGAAAAGGAAAAGATTAGGAATATGAAATAAAGAAAAACTTTTACCTTCGAAGCAATTATTTAATTTCTATAAATATGGCCTAACATGTTTCTAAGGTTACGTCGTGCCATGGAAGACATTGCCAATACGCTACCTGCGTTTTTTATTTTTATTACACAAAATTAACAGGAATTATTGTATTCATAGCAAAACAAAGCTAAATGAACATCAAAAATTTATTTATTTATAAAACAAAATTTAACTACCTTTTTTAAAAATAATTTATCGTGTATGTACTATTGCCTTGGTAAGTCTTATTTAGTTAGGGGCTTAAGCCTAGGCTATACGTAAATTTATTTGATTTTTATTAATAAGATTTAACATTAAAGCAATTTATTTTATTGTTTACGATGCACTGTCTGTATGGATTTATCTCAATTGGTTTCGAGCCAAGAAGAAGACTAACTTTTATAAAAATTATTGTATTTCCTGCTTTCGAGCTAGAATGGAATAAAAGGAACTGACTTTCTCAAAGTCACGTGGTCATGAGTGTAAAACTTATAGTTTAAGATTATCTATTAATGTAACACAGATACAGTTATTTATTAAATGAAATTAACTATAATTTGCTAATATGTAGTAAAAATATTACCCCGGCGGAAACTTTTTTTTTCTAACTTAACCAAATAAGATGAAACAAAAAATACCAAAAAACGAGTCTTCGTACCTTAACACATTCATATAAAACTCAATATTATTGTAATATAATTTATAAATATTAGGAAAAATAACAATTTCTTATTTTCAATCGAGAAATTCACCTAGTTAGTAGCCATGGTTACTGATTTTTTAAAATAATGATATACATTTTTTTTGTTTTAACTATGGTTACTGACTTTTTAAACCAATGCAACACATTTTTAATTTGGGTGTTTATATTGATATTTTTTATCAAAATCAATGCACTTGCTTTTATTGCTACCTTTTAATTATCCCTAACTTATTTTGAAATAAAAGCTGACATTAAACGTGACAAAAATTAAAGTCCTAATTAATTAAAATGCAATTATCAAACACTTACCGTCTCCTTTATTGCTTGTAAAGGATATTTGAAGTGAACAAAATGAGCAAATTTAGTTTCCCAAGGAATATCAATAAAAATTATAATTATACAGTGTGGTTCGCTTGCTGGGTGTCTTCTATGAAGGGACAAAAAGTAATAAAATAGAATTTTACGAATATCAAAGGCAAAATAAATATTATTTGTTAAGAAATAGGCCACGAATATGCAAGCAACATTTTAAAAGTAGGTTCATTCAAGCCATGTGGTTTTGGATACACTTGACAAAGTTGTGTGTGTTAAGTTTTCTGAATTTTAGAAGTATTTGCAGCCTTTGGCAAGTTATTCTTCGTATGCTTTAGCGTCAAAGAAAAGCAAGTACATAAGTTTCAAGAAACTAAATCGTTATAGATAAAACAGCTGGATTTCTTATTTTTAAACAATCCACAAAAGTTTAAAGCCTAAGTACCAACATACCGTGTTTGTCTAAAGTGTAGCATGTATCATGGGTCTTAAAGACATGGAGCATTGCAGAAGAATGCAACTGGCTTTACAATCTAAACGCTTTGGTGATGTAAAAACAAACAAAGTAGAAAATTCGAAGCCTTTCCAGATAAACCATAAAGAGATGCATGAAACTGTCAGTCAGTGTTTCCTGTAGCGAGCAGCTGGAAAGGAATTTTTTAGCCTAAGTTTTCGAAGCAGAAGCCGTTAAAATACCTAAAAGAGCGGCAAGCCCTCCACAGCTCGTCAATGAGCAAAAGAGAAAAGCTTTCTATAAAATTGAGGTCATTAATAGCCAACGGGTAAAGGTGTGGGAGACGCCATTACCCAGAGATGGGAACAGTAGTACAAGCCTGGTTTATTTGGAACATATACAGAACATACAATTAAGAAGGGGAACAGAATCGCTATATTTTACTTATAAAAAAAATAAATAATAATTAATTTATTAAAATGTCATTGTGTGTCATACAACATCAAATGTTTTTAGAATAGCCCGTGTAGCCATTAAAGTTTGATTTGCTTTAAAGATGGCTAAGATGGGGAAAAAGTATTTTGTCGATCTTGATTTTATACAGTTAGGGATTAAAAAATCTTTTAAGGGGTTTTGATTTTTTTGTATTAGTTTATATTTTTTTGTACATAATGAAAAAAGAGGGACCGAAAGATAAATATTGGGCAACATGTTTAGTTACTTTTAAGCAAAAACCGGATAAAAAAGTCTATTTAATAATACATTGTGTAATATACCTAAATAGCAATTTTATAAGCAAAACACGAGCAGAAGCTTTATGTTCATTTAACTCACCGAAGATAAATTTAAAAATCTTTTTTTTAATTCTAAAAGAAGTTTGGACATTCCATTATCACCAACTTTAACTTTATTAAACTTCAAATTTTGTTACAAAAATGTACAGCCATCTTTCAAACCTAATATTTTTCAATATAGGGTAAAAAAACGACTTTTAATAAAATTTATTTTTTATTGATTCTTATAACCGTTTAAAAAAAGTTTGTGTGTTTTTCAGCTAATAATTAAATATGTCGCCTTCTAACAAGTTTATGATTTAAAATTTTCTCTTTTTTACATTTTTTATTAAAGAACTTTTTTCTTATAATATTTAAACAGTGTGTAGTCATTTAGTAAAAAATCCAGTCTCTAATGAATGTACCCCATTTTTTTAAACAAATGTAAAGGTAAAGGCAGAGTTTTTATAAAATATACACAGTCATGGGGTAAGCCAGGCCCGTTATGTTGTTAATTACCGGGAACCCGTGACAATGTCGGCATAAAAAATACACTGGATTGCAGAAAAAATAGGACCAGACGCTATATACTATGATAAATAGAGCATGAAACTGTACATTTTATGTGAGATGCAATTTTATTTATTATTTTTTAATAACGCGCATCTCCGTGAACTAAAATTCCAGTTTTCGGGGTTTGAGGCAGTATCCCGCGGCCGCTATCTTAAAAATATCTAAAAAATAATTGATTGTAACGAAATATATACATATATATATATATATAATATATATAAATATATATATATATATATATATATATATATATATATATATATATATATATATATTTATATAATGTATATATATATATATATATATATATATATATATATATATATAAAATATATATATATTTTTATATATATATATATATATATATATATATATATATATATATATATATATATAAAAAATATGAAAAGTTTAATTAAACTAAATATCATAAATAATAAATTATAAAATAATAACGAGGTAATTTGTCAGGAAGGGCGTAATTAAAGTGAAACACTTATTGTTTAACGAGCTGAAATATTTATTTCCCTTCGTTCAAATGGAAAAAAAACAATACAATAAAAAAAGCAAATCTTCTCAATTTTAGGTATACTACAACTAAATGCATTATTTAGAAGTTGGTAACATCAAAAACAGCTGAATTTTACAATGTATAGAAACAGATATTATTAAGTTTTTGAAAATTCATATTAATGTTTCTTAGTTCTAAGCTGATACATTTTTAAAATTTATAATTGTTATTAAATGTAAGACTAGTACAGAATGGATGATTCTACCACTTTATTCGTTTCAGGGTCTTTTTTAGTTTAAAATGTATTTTTAAGTTTTTATTTTTGGAATGCAATAAAGGTCCGGCATATCTAGGTTAAGATATTGTTAACTAATCTGTGTAGATTTACTTATGACTGAATTGTATGTCATATGAAAATTGAAAAATTATAATGGTAAAAAAAATATTTTTAAACAGTAAATATGTAGTGTCTTAATGATCACGGAGTTTTTCTCATAAGAGCTTGTGTATGTACGGGTCTGTGTGAGGTAGGATAATACCCTTATCTGTCACCTAAGGGAAGTGTTTGTTGTGTGTGTGCATGTTTGGGTATGTGTAAACCTTATCTGTCACCTAAGGGTTAGTGTGGTGTAGGGTGATATGTTGGTGTATTCACCCCTTATCTGTCACCTAAGGGTTAGTGTTTGTATTGTGTGTGTGTGTGTGTGTTTGTGTGTGTGTGTGTACGTACGTGACCGAGAAAACACAAATTATAGATGTATGATGATGTTTTGTTTATTCCAGATTTTATGTTTATTATTTACTTACAGCCTTCGCCCATAGCACTACACTTATCCTAGAGTTATATTTAGTCCAGTGTAGCATAAAGTAAAATAGAGAAAAAAACACAAAAAAAGGGGGAAGGACCAGCCTACATTTTTAAGTGAGGTTCACTGAACGTAAAAGAGTGGTTACTTATAAAAGAAATGTTAGGTTATAAAAGGAATGTTAGGTTATAAAGAAGAGAAAACCAGAGAATAAAAAAACTACAGAATCAAAAATCAAAAGTATTAAAAAAATTAATTATGTTGACAGTTATTGTTAAAATGTTTTAGCTTGATGAAAAGAACTATTGGAATCATTGTTTGTCTTTTGTTTTAGGTTAAAATTGAGTAGTGAGTAAATGACACTTAGATTGTCAATGCAGTTTTTTATTGATGCTTGTTAGAATGTTTGTATATCTCTATCATCTCTAGAACCACTCTTTTGTTATAATTCGCCTCCACACACAAAAATTTTCGTTTCTTTAAAATTAAAAAATGTCCAAGTTGATTACAATGTTGAGACAATGCACAAGAGTTTTTCCTAATCTACAATCACTTTTATGTTGTGTTAATCTATCTTGAGTACTCTAGACGTTTGTCCTATATACACGCCATCCACTCAGAGCAAGGAATACTATATATTACATTAGATTTTTTCAAACTGTCATCCTTGTCTTTAAGTTTAGTAAAAAGTTTTCCTATTGTTTTAGTGTGTTTAAATGCAATTTTTATTGAATTGTCAGAATGAAACAATCTGGTATTTTAGTTGCTATACTTTTATATACGGAAAAGAATAGTAAAAAATAGGAGGATGTTCAATAAATGCACTTATTTCGGGGTGATGCCGTTATTATCACTGTCATGGTGATCACTATTGCTGTATTAAAAATAAGCTTTGTTAATAATTTTTTTGGAAAAGAATTAAGTAGTAAAATGCTAAAGAGTTTTTTTAAGTTATTATGTACCAATGATGCATGTGAGATTCTCATTATCCGGGTTTTTAATGCTAATATTAGATTTATTTTTGTTTTGGTGGTATGACTCGAGTAATAGTTGATATACCTGCCTGAGCTGGTTGGTTTAGTATACCAGTCAAGAATGATCTGGTTATTTGCTTGTCTTATTACTCTAGTGTCCAAAAAAGGTACACTATTGTTGTTTTCTTTTTCCACCGTAAATTGTATGTGTTCATTATAGCTATTGAACACTTCAAGAATCTCGTTGATGCCATCTATTGGTACAGATGTTATAATATCATCAACGTATTTCTTCAAGAACGGAATTTGAAATTCCGTTCTTGAAGTATATATTATTTTCTTGAATGAAAACATATGGCTTCCAAATTTTAGTATGCCATAATATATCATAAAATGCCGATTTTGGATATTATATCATGTCTCTATCACTTCCGGTTTAACCGGAAACGACATCAACTTTGATTTTTTCAATGGAATACCCTGTTTATTTTTTAAAATTTGGATTCTACGAATCATTTCTAATATAAAATGTATATTATGTCCTATACCTATCTCTGCTAGTTTTTGAGAAAATGGCGAATAAAGATGTCCAAACTACCGCATATTATGCAGATTTACGGGAAAACGAATAAATGTTATAAAAATTTATTATGTTTAATGTAATTCTTTCTAAAAATTCTATGTAGGGAGGTCATAATAAAACTACTTCCCGCTTTACCGGCAGTGCTGCAAAAATTGACTTTTCTAATAATGTAACTTCAAAAATTTTAATGCAACACCCTGTATATGTTTTAAAATTTGGATTCTACGGGTCATGTCTGATATAAAATCCGTACTTATTATATATTAAACCTATCTTTGTTAGTTTTTGAGAAAATGGCGATTGAAGATGTCCAAACCACCGCATATTATGCAGTTATAGGGAAAAACAAATAAACTTTAGAAACATATATTATGTTTTAATTTAATTCTTCTTAAAAACTTTATCTGCGGAGGTCATAATAAAACTAGTTAAATAAAAAACTAATATTAAAATAACAAAACTGCTCCAAAATGGATTTATAGTAACTTATTTTTTAATAAACAGGTCAATATTCTTAGCCTAAAAAAAGTTACGACATTTAAAACAAGTGTGGTAGGCCGTAGCTGGCGCCCTCTAGTAGCAACATCAAAAGCGTAGACGAATTTAAATATGTCGCCTCAGAAAACCCCCAGATCCTAAATTTTGTACCGGTAGGTCATTTGGTTAAAGAATTATTAAGAAAAAACGAAAGCAAAATTAAAAGTTTAACACCCTGTGTCTTTGTTATTATTAAGTTTCGGATAAGGCAAGTTTACGTAAAATGCATTATTTTAAGTTAAGGTATCTGCTGCTGCTTTATGTCCCATTACTTTTTGGGACACCCTAATATATATATATATATATATATATATATATATATATATATATATATATATATATATATATATATATATATATATATATATATATATATATATATATATATATAATAAATTAAATTATAAAGTAATGAATTTAAAATTATATATTATTTTAAATTTTTTAAAATTATATTTATTTAAAATATTTATTTAATATAAAATTTTTTATATTTACCCCATAGTGGGTTGGGCTACCCCCAAAAAAAAACGGTTTTTTGCAACGAAAAAATTTCCCAAACCCGAAATTTTATTTTTTTTCGGATTTGAAAATTACGAAATAAGCAGGGGTATTTTGCGCATTTTTTAAAATGTACAATACTAGTTCTTTTTCATTTCGAAAAACCATCATTAGTTTTCTTTTTAATTTTAAATTTGCGCAGGGGGAAAAAAATAAAGTTTAAAATGTTTTTTAGATAATATATTTTATTTAAATAACAAAAAAAAACAACAAATAGCACTTTATTTTTAGGCAAATATCCGGTTAAATTTTAAAAAATTTTTTATTTGAACAAAAACTTAAAAAATGGCACTAAGAATGAGGTGTTTTTTTTTTTTGCAAGAACATATTGTACATACATGAAATAAACCTTTTGGGGCCCAAAATATCGGATGATGATTCGTGATATTTTTTGTCTTTTTTGCCCAAATTGTTACCGTCTAAAAAAAATTATTGCCAACAGAAATTCGTTTCTACAAATTTTTTTAAAAATTTTAGTCGTTATTGCCAATTTGTAAAATCCATCACTGTTGAACAACTGCCATTACATTTCGTGGGGCTAATCTGCCACAA
>JAHBCN010009752.1:0-33997 GCA_019359885.1 Listronotus oregonensis
TGAAAATGCTTCAAATATGAGGGGGAAAATTTTAACCCCAATAGGCCTCTTGTATATTTTTTTTTATTGGTTAAAAATAACCTTTTGCACCTAATAACACTTCTCCCAAAAAAATTTTTTTTTAAAAATTAGTGGGGGTTTTTAAAAACCCAGACTAAAAAAACCCCATAAAGGGTTTAAAGATGTTAATTTTTGGGATTTTTTTTAAAATAAAAAAAAAGGGAAAAAAAGGTTTTTTTTTTAATTATAAACTTACCTTTTAAAAAATTTCCATCTGAAAACGGGCATTTTTTCCCTTGAACCCCATTTTTTCGTCTGGTACTTTTTTTTTGTCTCGGTCTTGGAGGCTTTTTTTGGGTTGACCTCTTTAACCATGCCCCCGGGGTGCGGCCCCCGGGACTTAAAATTTTTGTCCATAAAATTTTTTTTTTAAATGGCGGTTGCCTTCCTCATCTGCAAAAAAAAAATATATATATCATACATTGAATATTCTTTTTTAAAAAGGGTTAAAAGGGTTAAATGTTCAGCATATTATTTTTAAATTTAAATTACCTAAAATGATGAAAATGCTTACTATAAGGGGGCCCCTTTTAATTTAAGATGCGAAAAAAAAAAAAAAAATTTAAACCTTTTTGGTAGGGGAGTAACCATGGTTAAAACCAATAAGGGGGGAACTTTTTTCTTCTTTTTTTTTTCTTACGTCTTCTCAAATTAAAATCCCGATTATAATTTATTTCAGTAAACAAAATTCATTTTAATAAAAGAGTTGATTCTGATATTATTTATTAAAAAATAATACTTTTTTTTACCTTCCCCCTTTTTTTAAATTTTGGAGGAAAATTTTGGAAGGCCGTGTATGAGTAAAAAAATTTGTTCTACGTTATACAGGGTTGGTTAAAAAAAATATTTTCCCGGGGATACAAAAATAGTGCTTTTTTTTAAATGGAACACTGTATATTTTGACATATTAAAAAAAGACAATTCAAATTCCTTGCAAATGGTATATCATGTTCCTATACCTAAATAGTAAGGTTTTGGAAAATTAAAAACAAATATTGTAAAAATTGGATTATTTTGGGATATTTGCCTTAGGTGGCTATGAAAAGGGCAGGATAAAACATATTAAGAAAATTTTGACAATTAGTGCGTAAGTAGGAATACGTTTGCGTATTATTTTTTTTTTTTTAATAGTGACTTGAAAATAATTGCAATGAAGAGAAATAACTATTAAAATGAACTTTTGATGAATCCATTTATTATTCGTGAACAATGTGGCAAAATTATAGCAAGACCATACAGAAAGTTCAAAGAATGTACCCTACTTTAAAATGAATAGATAAAAGAAAATTTGTGCGAATACAAAATAACTTTTTTGGTTCACAATGATTAAGTTTACCACAACTAAAAAATATTTAAATAAACATTAGGAACAATGTTTTAACATTTAAATAATAAATAATTTACAACAAATTTTCAAAATCATTTCCTTTGACTTCACACTTCAAAATCCTGTGTTGTACAGCATGTTTTTGGGGTATTAAATACCATTTATTTTAAATTACCCCAAAAATAAAAATCAAGTGGTGTAAGATCAGGTAATTTCGCAGGCCATTCCCATGGTCCCATACACCTAAACTACCTGTCATTGAATTTTTTAAATAGCTCACGTGTCACCTTCCCAGCGTAATGAGCGGGTGCTCCACTTAATTGGAAAACAACATAATATGCGATTATTTTTTGAAGTAAATTTTCTAGAAAATCATCTATTTACTACTGAGCCCAAAATCTAAAGGTATTTATTGCTGTTTAATGACTCGTCGTTAATGAAAAAAGATATTTAATAGTCTTTTAGTAAACAAAAATCATTAAAGCTATATTTTTCTTAAAAAACCTTTCCGGAACATTATTTGGTGTGGGCCCCCTGTCTCATTTTTTTTAAAAAAAACCCCCAATGTTTAAAGGGGCATAATATGGAGTCGGGAAAAATTTTTAAAAAACATTTTGGAAAAAAAAATTTTGTGGGGAAAAAAATACAAATTTTTTTAAAAATAGTTAATTCCCTTTTTTTTTGTGGTTTTCTTTTTTCCCCTTTAAAAAAAAAGGAAAATTTTTAACCACTGCAGATTTATTTCCGGTTTATTTTCAATTCGACACTGTCTATTTGGTTGTTTTTATTTTGGTTTTCATCGTCTTTAAATTCTCGGATCTTCTGGAATTTTTGAGAATCAGTAACCCGGGGGAGCTTCAGTTTGCTTTTGGGGGGGAACCAACCTTCAGCTGATGCTGACTGGCTTTTTCTTTAGGTTTCTTGGACCAAAAATTTAAAAAATTTGCTGTAATTTAAACAAAAGAAAAAAAAAAACTTATAAAATTGAAGGATAAACATAAACGTAAAATTTAAGCTTGCCTTTTTAACGGAAAACAAAAATGTTCTTTATTCCTCATCATTTTTGCAGTCCATCAATCAGAGGATCTGGTATTTGGAGATACAATAACCTAAAAAAAAAAAAAAAATTAAACTTTTTTTTTTTTAAAGTGGCATTTATTTTATAAAATATTACCACCAAATTTTTTCAACCATACTTACCTCAATGGGCATCTTCCTTTTGGAGGCGTTGGAGGGGCGACTTGGGCGTGACTGCTTCATAGCTCTGTTTATTTTTCATCTTAAAATTTTAAAGTTAAAGGGATCGTTTATGTTCCGCCTAGCAAAATTTTTTGGCAACACTGGTTTGGGATTTATTGGAATACCAAAACCCCAAAAATGAAATTTTTAAAAAAAAACTAATCAATAATAAGTCCGTAAATTTTTTTAAAAAAAATTTAAATTCTAATACATTTTTCTCTTTTATTAGTGTTATTGTCTTCTGTAGCATTTTTAAATATCCCTTTTAAAAAAATTTTAAAACCTACTCAAAGACTTTTACCTTTTTAATTTTCTGCCTTGTCGTGCTTTTCCTTTTTATTTTATTTTTCTGCTTGTTGCCTGGTTTGGTTATTTGAATGGGGTTTTGGTGGGCTTCCCGTTGGGGGGGGTTAAATCTTTGCCGAAGACTTTTATATCAAGAACCTAAGGCAATAATAAAAAATTTTTATTTTATTTTTATATGAATCAAACGGGGTTTTTGGATTTTTAATATGAAGACCACGGGTAAAAAAAATGGGTGTCAAAAACATCAATTTAAAAAAAATCGATTTTAAAGTTTGGAATTTGATTCTTTAACTTAAAAATGGTTGAAATATTTTAAAATTTTTAAATTAAAATCTGCATTGCATATTTAAAAAAACTTTTTTTTAAAAAAAATACCCCCAAAAAAAAAAAAAAAAGCAATTCTTTATCGCAAAAAAAGGGAAAGTCCAAAAAAAAAAACTCAATTTAAATAAAAAAGGGGGGAAAATCCATATTTGAGGTGCTATCTAGTTTAATGGGTTTGTTCTGTTTAAATTTTTTTCTTTTTTTTAAAAAAACTTTAAAAAAAAAAAAAAATTTTTGCAATTTTACTATTGTTTTTTTTTTTTTTCTTGCGGCATGAGGTTATCATATAGTTGTGGGGTTCTAAGAGCAAAACACCTTTAGAGCTTGCAGATCTTTAAATTTTGTAAAATTAGAACCAATAATTTTTATTGTTTCCCTTTTACTTATGATTTTGCCTACGGACAATTCTTGTTTTTCCCCCGTGTCATATTTTAAACGTCTACTAATGGATTGTGCCGTGTTCTTCTACAGGAGATGTCTTTATAATAAAATATAGTTGTTTCTCTACTAGATGGGATGCTAACTCAATTTTTGGTATTTTGTAAATTCCCTCTTTTTTTTCCCGTTGTCTTCTTTATAAAACACTTTATTTTACAATATATACAGTAAATGCCCATTTAAGCTTATACGATACGATACATCGGTATATCCGCTCTTAAATATCTCAACGGTCGATATATCGCTCGGGCCAAAAAATATATGCCCCTTTTTCCAAATAAAATAGTGAACACGATTAATATATTTTTAAACTTCAGCTATATTTATTGAAGCGTTTTAAAATAGAAGTATTCCGAAAATTATTGCCCAAAAGGGAACGAATTTTGACACAATAATTATTTTCTGTATTAAAGTTCAATAATTTTTACTAGAATTTTCCAATAAAAATATTAAACAGGTATTTTCGAGAAATTGCGCAAAAATTGACGCAGAACTTTTTCAATGTGGGGAATGTGATCATGCTAATGTTGCCCACTAATAAAACAACTTCCGTTAATCTATAACTTAAAGAATACAAAAACTTTTTTTTAATTTCATAACTTTCCGCCGTTCTAAGTTATGTTAAATATATGGATCGTTGGTTAAACTAACTCATTTGCAGTTTATAAAATTAGCGTTTGTGCGCATGAACATCACATGAATTCTAGCAATAATTCTACTGAAATGTATGGTATCAAACACAAATGAATGTACTATTACCAAAAATCCATAAAAATTTTCGCGGGTAACTGAATAAGTGCATCAAAATTACCGATAATTTTTGAATGAAATGTGTTTTTGGATAATTAAAAGTCTGTTTTCATATTTTTGCGAAAAAGCCCGACTCCGCAGGAGGAGGGCATTTTCTTAAAATATGAAAAGCGATTGCAATTTGTAACAAAAGCACGTCGTATAAAAAATTGTCTGTTTTTTTTGATACACGAGTGTAATTTATTTGAAAATTTCACACCAACATTTTTCGACCAATGAAATACAAGCATTTTTCAACCTTGCCATGGTAACCTATGTATTTTTTCAGAAATTTTCTCTTCCTGGGGTACCTGAAGGGTATTATAGTAGACATTTTTTGGCATAAGAAAAACTTTATAAAACGTATTTTGTTAAACTTATTTATATTATATTATTTGAAAAAAAAAATAGTTTTTAACTATTTTAGTAATACAGATTCAATAAATGGCTCAAAAATTGAAATATAATCAACAATATGTATTATTTTTAACCAAGTGTTTTTAAAATACATATTACCTAAAACAATACAATATTAAATACTTTGTGTTGATGAATTTCCACACATTTTTACTAAAACATTCTACCAATTTTAGTAAACTAGAGTCAAAAAATATAAGATATATTACATCCGAAGTTGGTGTTTCAATGTTACTAAAATTGGTAAAAAAAAGTTTGGGGCCATCTTTAGGTGTTATGAAATATAGATCTATGCATAGTAGACTTTTTGCTAAAATAAGATTTTCTACCAGCTTTAGTAGAGTAAACTTAATATTAGAAAATCATATAAAATATATTACATACGAATCTGGCGTTTCTATGTAACTAAAATTGTTAAAAAAAAGTTTGGAGCATCCTTAACACTTAGGTTTTATAAGGCATAGATCTATGGTAGACTTATTGCTGAAATAAAATTTTCTATCACAATAGACCGATCGGTCGCGGTGGAAGGGTGTTATACCCACTCACTTTAAACCTACCTACCTACCAGGTTTAGTAAAGTAAACTCAATATTCGAAACTAATGTAAGATATATTACATCCGAAACTGATGCTTCTATGTAACTAAAATTGGTGGAAAAAAAATTTGGACCGTCCTTAAAGCTTAAATGTTATAAAGTATACTTAGACCCTTGGTAAACTTATTGCTGAAATAAGATTTTCTACCAGTTTTAGTAAAGTAAACTCAGTATTCGAAAGTAATATAAGATATATTACATCCGAAACTGATGCTTCTATGTAACTAAAATTGGTAAAAAAAGTTTGAACCATCCATAAAGGTTAAATGTTATAAAGTAGACCTAGAGCCTCGGTAGACTTATCGCTAAAATAAAATTTTCTACAAGTTTTAGTAAAGTAAACTCAATATTCGAAAGTAATATAAGATATACTAGATGAAAAGCCTGTCTCCGCCAGGCGAGAGACAATATTAAGTAGCCTCTGTCTCCGTAAGACGCCTTCCGTACGGCTAACGGTAAAAAAACACTTTTTTGCTCCTATTTTTGTCCCGGGGGCGAAATTCAAAAAACGGGCTTCGTTAGGTTCTAGCCACTGCTAAAGACTACCACTGTGCCAAATTTCATGATTTTAGCTCAAGCCATAACTTCAGAATCACGTGGACAGACAAATAAATATACAGGGTGTAAAAAGTATGATGCTCATGATTTTAATAAAAGATAGAGGAGCTCAAAACAAGTCGAAAAAGCCAAGAACATATGAGTCAAAAGTTAATTGTTTTCGAAATATGCCCTTTCAAAGTTTAAAAAAGTTGGCAACACCGCGCCTGTTTCCTCGAAGCGAGTCTCAACTTCGAACGTTGTTGTGAGTTTTTGCACTGTTTACACTTTTTTAAGGAGATGTTCATTTACATACAAATAATAAAAATTACTTCCTGCAATTTATTTTGATATTAAATTTAGGTAAAAAACAATCAATTATTGTTTGGTGTTTATTTGTAATTAAAAAATAATTGTACTTACCATAAGAATAGGCTTAATATCCATTTTAAGAACACAAATTATTATGCTTTAAAACAGCACTTTTTTGTTTTGCTTAAAGAATAAGATTTCTCGGTCGCACACATTCCGTTTTCATCAGTCTTTGGTACACTTGCAATACGTTTGTCTTGAATTTAAAACATATCGGCATATTTTTCCCGATTCAAAAACAAACAAAAATATCGTGGCCGGATCGGTAAGCTTCTTTGAACGACTGACCTTACGCACAAAGGTAGCGCTCTGTTGCCAATTGTTTTTTTAGTTTTTAACTGGGAGAACAATTGTTAAAATATTTATTTTTTTTATTTGTAGACTAAAACATTTAAAATTTAGTTTAATTTATTATTAAATGAATCTACTGATAAGCGATTAAGACAAAATTTTCCAGTTGTTACGGTTTACAGAAATAACTGCTTTTAAAGTGCATGATTTTAACATCGTTTAGACAAAAATCTGTCAAGTTTTGACACATATGTCATATAAACTTTTCGACTTATTTTGAGCTCCACTATCGCCCATTAAAATGATGAGATTTTTACACCCTGTATATACCTACCTACATATAAATATATCCACATTAGCAAATTATATATATAGATTACATCCGAAACTGGTGTTTCTATGTCAATTTTACCATAGAGGGAGCTTTTTTTCATTGCTTCCCTATCAATATATTTTTTTTATTATAAACGTCAATAATTATTGGTGTGAAATTTTCTTACCAAATTACGAATATTTTGAGAAAATTTTCAAAGTATTCGTGAGCTCGAAAAAATTTCCGGAAATAATTTGACTTCTAATGGTATTAATAATGAATATTTCCCGAATTAATTCAGAACTCGAATCAAGTAAATTTAAATATTTTATTAAACAGATAATACTAACAGAATAAAATTAAAATTGTTAAAAATAATAACAATATAAACTTGCGATGCAATTTTCGATTTCTGCAGTGCAATTACCGTTGTAGTTTTGCAAAAGTTGCACTCCTCTTATGGGAACTGAGGGAAATATTCATCATAATTTTCGGAATAATTCTACTGTGTGTAAAACAGCCCTAAATCAATTATTTTAATTCAACTAATGCTTACATAAATATTTGATCCAATATTTGTATTTATTTCGCGTATTAAGACAAAAATATGACCTCATACCCTGCAGAGAAGAATGGCTAATCGGATTCGACGGTAACGAGAACCCGTTACATCTTTAAATGAAATCGGTTTTAATCTACTTAAGAGTTTAATAATTTATAATTAATTTTCTTTATCTAAGTAATTAATTTATGATATTTCTTACTTTCAAGCGCGCTTTAGTAAAATAGCACCTAAAGCTGGTAGTACCAGCCCATTGGATGTATTTGCACCGCAGAATACGAAAAACATGTTTTTTTTTATTTCCGTCTGTATGTCTGTCTCTTGACGCCTAAACTTCCGAATAAAATGAGATATTATTTTAAAATTTGGTATACATGTAATCTTGAGCGTAGTTAAAGAGAGAAAACAAACTACAGTAAAACTTGTGTTAACGGACAGCCTTTTATATCGGCCACTTTTAAGCTAACAAAAATCTACTTTAAAGGAAATTCCGTATATAAATACCTTTAGATAATGGACACCCTTATAAAACAGCCACGGCCAGACAAATCTCGATTTTAATAACCTAATTCAGGTAAATTAATCTTTTTATATTCGCCGGAATTTCTTTGGGCTAATTTGTATTTTATTATTTGATGATTGTATTCTCCAAATTTTAAAGGTAAAAATACCCAAAAATAATATTTATGGCCAGGTTTAAATAGCATTAGTGGCTATAGGGGGATTATCTTTACATTATATTTTTAGTTGTCTTAAATCGATAAAAATAAAGGTATCGTGTTCGGAATCGAAAAGTGTTTAATCATGTCCTTAAAACGAAAAGGTTTGTCACTAAAGAAAAAAATTGATGTTATCGCGGAAAAAAAAATACGCTTTGGGTACACGAAAAGTGGCTGAAAAGTTTGCGGTGGGAAAATTCCAAATAAATATCATCAGGAATAAAGCTGAACTAAAACAAATGTTTAAAGGGAATTTAAAAAAAAGGGAAATTAAGTTAGGATTTTTGAATAAAATGGGTTTTTTTAAAAAAAAAGATATTTTTATTGAAATTTAAAATTTAAAAAAAAAAAAAAAAAAAAAAAAAAAAAAAAAAAAAAAAAAAAAAAAAAAAAAAAAAAAAAAAAAAAAAAAAAAAAATTTTTTTTTTTTTTTTTTTTTTTTTTTTTTTTTTTTTTTTTTTTTTTTTGCCGGCATTACTTAAATTATTTTATAGTTGCTTGTCGGCTTAACAATAAAGGCGTATTCACACAAAAGGGATGATTAATATGTCCTTAAACGAAAAGTTTTCACTAAGACAAAAATTTATGTTTCGCGGAAAAAATACGCTTTGGGTACACGAAAAGTGGCTGCACGGGTTTTGCGGTGGAAAATTCAAATGTATCATCAGGAATAAAACTGAATAAAACAAATGTTTGGAACGAAGAGCAAAGGAAATTCCCAATGGAGGTTATTGTTAAAATGTGGATTTTTGAGCATAAAACGAACCATTAATTGTAAGATTTACTGCAAATATAAAAAACTTTCGACTGCCCTTGGGCTAAATAGTTTAAGTGTACGCAAGCAATAAGTTGGAGCAACGGTCATTAAAACTATTATAAATTCGTCAATTTTGCTCCGATTGACCTCAAAATTTAAAACAATATTCTTGAGATGTTATACATTCAAAATATTAAGTAAAAAAAATGAAAAAAGAGTTTCAAACAAAATACGGTTTTAGTGGAACAGTGACCAAACGTTGTCAAAAAAAAATGATGTGGGGAGAGGAACAATTGTGACAAACATTAAGAAACGGTACAAACATGCGACGTATGATGCGTTAAGCGACCGATCCGGCCGGTCAAATTTTCATTGGCTTCAAGGAGAACACTGGTAAAAAAATCATTTTCTTTGCGAAAAAAGGCCGAATTTTACCCCTCTCTTTTTATCGTCAAATCCCAAATTTCGCAAAAAAATCTACATTTTTTTTAAATATTTACAGACAATTGTTCCTTGTTCCTGAGAGAGAGGAGCATCCAAAATGCAAAGTGTTTTTTTAACAAAACGTTCTCCTTAAAGCCAGTAGTATTTGGTTTTAAGTGTGATTTCCCTGATTGTTTTGAAAATCCTAGAGAGGGCAATGGTCACTGTCCTGACGGAAAGCGATGTTTTAAAAAAATCGATTTCTATTCTTTTGCATAAATTGTTTCCTTAATATGTCTAAAATATGGTGGTAAAGTAAGTTCTAGCGCTTATACCTGAGACCCTTCTATACAAATGTATGCTTAATGCTTATACAGGGTGCCACAGATTCGAGTGCATGCATGGGGATCTCGGAAACCGTAAGAGATACGAAGTCGGTTAAATTATGGCAAAGTTGCGCATTTAGGTGCCTAACAACATGCCGATTATAAAGTTGTAAAATTTCGAGTACTTCCGGAGATATCCGGAAAAAACCGAAATTTTGCCATTTCGTTTTATTTTTTTCTAACGTTATTTAAAGAGATATGGAAAAACAAAAGACACTTTCTCATGGCCACTTTTTAGGCTCTACAAAACAGATTTGAGAGATTTTCCGTACGACGTTTCGTTTTTGGTAAACCATTATCAACTTTATTTTTTTAAATACGCCCTCAATTGTTTTTGAAGCAGTTATAATCCCAATTACAATGATGTATAACACTTAATATTTTTCTGTTAAATAAACATATTTTCCATAAGAGACAATGAGTTAGACAAGGAACGAACATCATTTCTTATGAGGGCGTTCCATATTTGTTAAATAAATATTAAGTGTTATACATTTTTGTAATTGGGATAAGAGGTTCAAAAAAATTAAATAAAAAGCCCAGGTTCGTATTTAAAAAAATAAAGTTGATGATGGTTTAACGAAAACTAAACGTCGTAAGGTAAATCTTTCAACGCTGTTTTGTAGAGCTTAAAAAGTGGCCACGAGAAAGTGTCTTATGTTTTTCCATATCTCTTTAAATAACGTCAGAAAAAAATAAAAACGAAATCCAAAATTTCGGTTTTCCGGATATCTCCTGAAGTATCAGAATTTTACAACTTTCTAAACGGCATGTTGTTAGGCACCTAAATGGCACTAAAATTTAACCGACTTCGTATCTCTTACGGTTTCCGAGATTCCCATGCATGCACTCGAATCTGTGGCACCCTGTATAAGTACAAACAAGTTTAAACAAGTTTTAAAAAATTGCTGTGGTTATTAACGTAAGCTGTTTTCGGGTTCTGTAAATTACTTTTCTAGAACCGTCCGGCGCTTGCGCAGTTCAAAATTGCCCGTTCGGGTTTTAAAGAACTGTTCTCGGACTTTTTAATTCCGAGTTCGCGTTTTCCTAGGATTACATTGGGACAGTTCTAGAACCGTCCGTATCGGTGGATTATGATTGCGTTCGAGTTTTTCAAATGTCTGATAATCCTGGAACTGTCAGAGAACGATTCAAAGTATTAAGCTACCGCGCATACAGTTCTGGGCAGTTCTCGGATAGTTCAAGAATCGTTCGTAAAACGAAACCCGAAAAAAGCTGTAGTAAAATTTATATTAGTCCTGGTATCGCAGATTAAAATCGGAAGGACTTTTATAGTATATCTGTACTTCTTCTTTTTCAACAATAGTCACCCCAATATTAAAAATATTTCTTTTTTTTTAACAAAAAGTTGACAAAAAATACATAATATTCGAATTTTTTTGTTCTGAAGTCTCAAAAATCCAATTTTCAATTTTTTTTATAATAGTACATGTCATGTATTTAAGCTAAAAAATTAAATCGCCGCCGATTTTTTTAGTTTCAAATAAGTCAGTCAGCTGATTTTGTGGAGGGAGCGTCCATTTTTTCGAGGCAGGTGTCTTCAGAGCACTAAAGCTTTGGTTCTAACTGATATTTTTAGCTAAAAACTTATATGTATACTCTTGAAACACTTATAAATAAATGAAAAAACTCCAACGCTCTATATCTTCATTGGTCCTTACAAAAGAGTCCCAAAAAATGCATGAAAATCAGACCGTCCAACCAGAGAACCCCCTTAACGCGGTAAAAGCGTTAGATGTTTTTTGGTAATTGACTAGGGGGCGTCCATAAATTACGTGGGGCATTTTTTAGGATTTTTTGACCCCTCCCCCGCCCCCTGGTGAGATTTCGTAAGATTTTTCTCAACTCCCTCCCTCCTCCCGAAATTTCACGTGATTTTTTTAAAATTTGTGTTTTTGCTGTAATCGCGTTGAATTATAACTGTGCTGCTCTGTGGGGTCCGGACAAATACGACAAAAATTGTTTAAATATCCCTTTTATTTAAGAAAATTTTTAATTTTAAATTTAATTTTAAAAATTTTTTTCCAAATTTTTTTTTTTTAAATCAAAATAATAAATTGAATAAAAAAAATATAATTTAAATTTCATTTTATTTTAAAAAATGGGAAAAAATAAAAAAATTTTTAAAATTTTTGGTACGAGCGTGAGCGGGTATATGTAATTCGGGAGTGTGTAATGGAAGCACCTCGAGTTGTGTACTATACTTTTTCTACGACTTTATGTTTAGTTTTTTTATAGAAAAAGCAGAAGATTATATTAAACTTTAAGTAACAATACAAATAATAATACAAACATTTGCGTTGTCAAGGCGATGCTATTTGTTTCATAGCCAGCTTTACGTAAAATCTATTGAAAGTTTTCAAGATTTTGGGGGCTCGCGGCTAATGCGATTGTGGAACTGTTACGTAATATATATATATATATATATATATATATATATATATATATATATATATATATATATATATATATATATATATATATATATATATATATATATATATATATATATATATATATATATATATATATATATATATATATATATATATATATATATATATATATATATATATATATATATATATATATATATATATATATATATATATATATATATATATATATATATACATTATATACATTTAGTACCTATACACCTCCAAACTGTATACGATCAGGTAGTCGTCACCTCCAATTTTTCGTGTACGCCTCCATTTTCGGAGGCGGAAACGTTTCGCCTGGTTTTTTACGCAAATGTACCTATTTGACCTTTAGCAGTGAGTTGGCAATTTTTTGTTCGGAGGTCAACAGTTACCATATACATATACCTATATACATCTTAGTACAATACTGCTATCACCAGGTGGCGCTGTCATGTTTCCCGTGTATAAATAGTTAATGTATAGAGGTTGATGTGGCCTCCATACATTAGAAGTTCCAGTTTGTCTCATTTTACTGGCAACACCGCTAGAGGCTATAAAGATACAATGTTTTAACGCTAAATATTTCAATAATATAAGACAAATTAAATGTCAAAATTTAGTTAAGTATTAGGAAATAGGAAATGAAAAATGATATGACGAACTTCTTACTCGTGAAATTTTTATGTGAGCAATTTATTTTTCCACAAGCATACAGGTCAAAAAGGACATTAATGAACATCATTTTAAGGTGTTTCTATTTTTTTAAAATTAAATACTAAAACACAAACATGTAACAAAGCACAGTCTAAGATAGAAATATTTAGACTATGTATTTACAAAGCATTTAACAAATTTGGTTACAGTTAAAAATCAATATGTTATAAGTAGTCTACAAATGCGTTTAGTAAGAGTACAGTCCAATTTGTAAAAAAAAGTTTTTATACAACGAAGCGGCTCGTGAGTATAAAATAAGTGAACAGCATCAACAAAATTTGTTTTTATTTTCAAAGTACCTATACAATTACGAGTTTATTTTTTATATATTGGAAAAGTATCAGTATATTATATCTTAAATAAAGATGTGTTGAAAAATGCTGTAGAGTCTTCATATATTATACCTTTGAGGCAAGCTTTATTAATTTATATTCAGGTTTTTAAAAAAGTGGAAAAATAAATTAATCCAACAGATCCATTTTTACTTTTAAATTTTTGAGCTAAATGCTTAATACTAAATGAACAAACTATATAAAATATAGTAACTACATTAACTGCATTTCCACTAGCAATCTTGCTCATTCTAGCATTTTGTTTGAACAGGCAATTAAAATCTGCGCTTTTTTATGTTTTTTTAAGTAGTACTCTCCATAATGTCGTATAAGCGGATCTTTTCTTGACAAAAATCTTATTTGGTGTGTAGCCATTCTGCTAAAAACTTCTTTTTTAACTCTTATTGTAGGTATATATTGAATGTAGCTAGCACATGCTGCAAATGTTTGGGAAGCCGCACGATGACGTACAGTCAAACCAGTTTTATAATGCACTTTTAGTGCTATCTCAAATATTATACTGCAATTATCCGCTTAAAGTGAGCACATGGAAGTTTTTCAGAATCATAGTTATCATTAACGCAATAGTGCCGGGATATTTCTCCTCATTTGTCGGACATCTTTTGCACCTCTTTTTCCTCCTGGCGATGCCTACAAAGATGTCGTTTAAAGTTGGTAACGCTTATTCGACAAAACCCACATATATTTCTTTTGTTTTTTGTTCACTTAAATTATTGTCAACATATTTTGTAAAAGTATCAGCACTTTTTGCGCCTGTTCCAGCGCCAGCTTTAGCTTTATTACACAATTTAGAAGCAATATAGGGATCTTCGATCTTTTTAATATATCCCTTGGGTTTATTTTCCTGTTCCACTAAGCTACTATTGTCTGATGGAACATAACTTCTTACAATCTTGGCCCTCTTTATGCGGCATTATGGAAGATCCACTTGAAGATTCAGTATTATGAAAGTCATATACATCCTTTTGAGCATTAGTGCATATGACATTACTGACATATTTCCATTACTTGTATCAGGTATTTTTAATTAGTATTTACATTCATTTTAAAAAAGTTTATCCCTGAAGATTTAGTACTACGAATGTCGTATACATCCATTTGGGCAGTACTTTCTGCAGATATATTATCATTACTATTTATATCAGGGGTATTTTTTTTAAGTTAGAATTTATCCTATTTGGCTTTGTTTTCCTTGCCCTTTAGTTGATTCATTGACCGGTCATGTGTGTGATCCATCACTATATGGAGAACTAAATAAGCTTAAAAGCGTTTTATTTACCACGTCTTCGAAGGTTTTCAAATTTTTAAATTATACATTTTTATCACCTTCTAATTTTTTTTTTTTTGGAAAAAGTATCAATTTGGATGGGTAACGTGAACCACATAATTGCTTTTAAACAAATAGTGTAAAAAAACATTGTGCGGTTGTATTAGGTTTAAATGGTATTTTTAGGTTAAAAAATATTATTTATTATTTTAACATATTTATGATTAGTACAAGAACCTACTTACCGTGTATTAAATTTTGGCTCCATTATCCCTTACACTTGTTTATCTAGGAGTATATTGAAGCAACATGACGCAATAACCAATACATTCTTAAAAGTGCCGGCTAAATTCTTAGAAGAAATGTACAAAAAACGCATGATTTGCATCCGCACATTTGGCAATGCCGCTGGAGGCAAAACAAACCGCTACATATGGTCAATTTATATGTTCGGAGGCAAAAAGATACCAATATGATTAGGAGTTGTAAGAGTACGGACCATGTGTTAATAATTTTGTATGTAAAAAACAATAATTTTTTTTACCCCTCTCTGTTTGCTTGTCTTAGGTTAACTAAACACATGAAACATATGTAAAAAAAAGCAACATTTTTTAATTCTTTGAGGTGGAGATGCGGGCGCCTGATATATGTATGGAGGTGAACACGATACAAATGCACATATATATATATATATATATATATATATATATATATATATATATATATATATATATATATATATATATATATATATATATATATATATATATATATATATATATTACGTATATATATATATATTACGTATATATATATATATTACGTATATAAATATATATATATATATATATATATATATATATATATATATATATATATATATATTACGTAACTGCCCTTACGCACAGTTTGGCTTCTTACAGTATAGTGTTTGTAATTAGAGATTTACTGATAAAGTAGACGGTGTGTAATTAAGTTCTTACTAATATAGGAGTAGAAAAAATATTTTAATGGTTTAACACGTAGGTGTTCAAGAAGTTTACGCTAAACCAATATTTTCTAAGCTTCTTAACATTTCCCACTATCTAAACGAAGAAATTTTAGATAGGCATAAGTTGGCTTAAATCAACCTATTTTGACATCAAATTGTCATAAATTTTGCATTATCCAGACACCCTGTATAATTAAAAAAATAAAAAAATAGGTCACATCGTTTCAGTTTTCCAACCAAAAACAACCACCGCTCCGCACCAGTAAGCAAATGTATTTTATTAGGCCATTCACTTTATTTACGGAAAAAAAGTTTTCAACTAAAAATAAATTCCCATTTGTCCACCCCCCGCGTTCATGAACTCGTAAACAGCCCGAATTTCCAAACAAAGAAAATAAGGGAAAATGCGGGGGTAGGAAACTGCATATCCTCGTTTTAGCCAGTTGCATTTCCCCACCATCTACCCCCACTGTTTTGTAAAAGCGCGTAGGGGGTCAAAGTAGGGCAAAGTGATAATAGATACGACGTTGCCAAGTCAATAAAAAATTAGTAGTTAGAAAGTAGACAGTGAAAAATTGAATTCACAAATTTAAAATAATGATAATTAATAAGTAGATGTGTATATATTTTGAAGATTAAACATAGCTACCACGATTTTTTCAGTTTATGACAGTTTAAGGAATACTCAGAGGACTTTCTTGTAGAAGTAAGCCTTATTAAGAAAATAAAAAAAGTTTGTTCTTCCTAAACCCAACATTGTTAATATTCTCGTTAATATTATTAATCAAACAAAAACATTTTAGTTTTAACAAAATACAGATTACAACTTTACATAATATTTAAGCCGCTAGATGGTGCTGCAATTTTTAAACAACCAAGGAGACCTCAGTCTCACTTAAATTAAACCAAATAATATTCGTTGGGTCTCTCACCACATGGGACCGCTTCGCTCCTGGTCCCATGGTATATGGACTTATGCATGCACAAAGTCAATTGACTCTTTAGAACTTGCAGATTATCCTGTTTATTTTCACCAATTTTAAACCTTTTCTAGGGATTTAAACTGACAATTATAAAATCAAGTGAGCTAAGTTTTAATAGATACACAATTTAGGAGAAGAAAATTGTGTTACTTTTTTTTTCTCACAAAGTATTTTTTTAAATTAAATCTTTAGAAACCGTTAATTTGATGCAACACAATAGTCACTCACAATAAAGACTTGTCTTTTAATAATATATATTTTTTAAAGATATAACAAATTAAGAAAAAAAACATATTAGGTAAAGAAAAACAAAAAAAAATAAGTTCATATTAGAAATAGTTTCTACGAAAGTAACATTGCCCAATCTTGCAACATTGCAAACCATTGCGGATTGCGGAGTCTGGAAACTGATTCCCCTAAAATCTCAAATTAACCTATTTAAACATCATAAAAGTCAAAAATTTTACCTGTATCGTACTCCTGGCTTCTTATTTCATCATCTAGAACACTTTTTAATCACTTTGAACTTCACTATCCGCTGTGAAATTATTAAAATTTTCAGGACCCACCTGGGCGATGTGTTCTCGTCGAACGACTGCAAATCGTTTGCGCTTGTAAACGGGCGCCATTTTAAATAATCTTGCGAGCTGCCACGATGACAACCGGATGGTGACGATTGGAAACAAAGCTCTTGATTTCTCGCATTTCCGAACTTTTTTTCATTTCCCGTTGATTTATTTAATTGGGTCAGATTAATTAAACATAATATATTATTACGGGTAAACGAAATATTTGGTTTTTAATCAACATTTTACCTTTACTAGTAAATTAACTTTTGCAAAAATTCTGTTATCGAAAAAACGTACTTTGCCGCCAAAACTTAAACGGATGTTGGCACACCTTTACCTGATTTCTGATTGGCTTATTAAAAAACAAATGAAAATATAAAATTTTTAAGGGCAATTTGCAGTTTTCCATTTTTTTTTAATGAAGGTGAAGAGTTTCATTTCGACTAGCAGATACTTTATTTTTTCCTAAAACCGACAAAAAGAAAAATTGGAAGTTGCGGTAAGCACTGATTTTTAATTATTCTGTTAAGTTACCCCCTTTTTACTACTGGAAACACAGAGTTTAATAGGTTTTTTGGGACTTATATTTATTTAATTTAATGATGTTAATATAGGTTGGCTCACCGGGCCTTATAACGCCATAATTTATAACGATAAAATCACTTGGCGAACTTTTGGGAAAATTGAAGTTACCGCAGCTGCGTGTTTAAAAGTAATCAAAAAATATTCTCATAATTTACCTATTTTTCTTTTTAAATTTTGTATTATGACCATTAACAACATTGAAGTAATAAGCTTTGTTCTTTCAACTCCATTTTTGTTGTATTATTCTGTAAATTGGATGCGAATTTTCTTGATTTTTTAAATGCATTTTTGTTTATAATACATGAAAAACAGTTCGAAATATTAAGATATATATTGTGCAGGTATATATTTAAAAAAAAAACTTATAGTCCGAGCGCTGGTGAACAATTTAGAGTAGGTTCTTAAGGCATTTTGAAAATGTGTGTAATTTTCCTTGAAAGACAACCTAAACATAAAAGTCAAGGTCTGGCTAAAGGGCCCCTTACCAATCCTTGATTTTTTTTATTTAAGGGTTGGTCGGGGGCCGGTATACTCCTTTGATAGTGCAATTTTGTTATTTTACGCAACATTTTTGAAAGACACTGAAGAATTTGGGGTAATTGTCTAGAAAGTGGCCGCAACTCCGATTTTGACCAAATTTGGCATACGGGGGTTTTTTGGGGCACTGATCAGAATCTGAAAAAAATATTTGGCGGAAACGTTTCGTTTTCGAGATATCCATCATCAAACTTGAAAGTCAAACTAACCTCATTTACACTATATTCCCCGTTCTTTTTGTACACAATTCTTGATTTTTACACTAAAGTGGCACACAATATTTTATAAACACCTTTTAAAAACTTTTTTTTGTTTATTTTACACCTTTTTCTTCATTAAATTGTAAAGTATCACTTGCAAACAGGGCGGCCATGTTGTATAAATTGTATACCTGGTTGCAGGGTTTGAAAGTAAATTTTTACAATTAAATGAAAAATAGGTATAAAATAAATATAAAAACAAGTTTTTAAAAGGTGTTTATTAACTATTGTGTTTCAATTTAGTGTAAAAATCAAATTCTGTACAAAAGGAGGAAAGTGTAAATGGGTTAATGTTTTCAACTTTGATGATGGATATCTCGAAAACGAACGTTTCCGCCAAAGTTTTCATATTCGTGATCAGCCCCAAACCCCGTATTCAATTGGTCAAAATCGTTCCTCTTCTAGACAATTTTTGGTAAAATTTTACTTTACGGACACCACGTCGATTTTTATAAAATTTTGCATACGGGGTTTTTTGGGGCGCTCATCACGAATCTAAAATTAGTTGTTTTCGGCAATCTTTGGTTTTTGAGTTATGAGGCCTCCAAGTGAACTAACCTCAAAATTGTCCCTTCTTAAAACTGATTACCGACAAATGGAACATACAGTGATTAGGCACTTATATATTAAACAAATACACTAAAATTTAGGTAATTGTCTCAAAAGTTGCCTCATCTTCGATTTTGACCAAATTTGGTATCCGGGGTTTTTTTGAGCAACGTTTCGTTTTCGAGATATTCATCATCAAAGTTGAAAATCAAACTAACCTCATTTTCAATATATTCCCCCTTTTTTTGTACACAATTCTTGATTTTTACACCAAAGTAGCACACAATACTTTATAAACACCTTTTAAAACCTTGTATTTTTATTTATTTTACACCTTTTTTCCAATAAATTGCGAACTTTCAAGTTCAAAGGCAGCAGCCATATTTGTTTATAAAATCCCTAGTGTATACATGGTTGCGGCCATGTTGCGGGGTGTGAAAGTGAAGGTTTGCAATTGAATGAAAAAAAGGTGTAAAATAAATATAAAAACAAGTTTTTAAAAGGTGTTTGTGAAATACTGTGTGCCAATTTAGTGTAAAAATCAAGAATTCTGTGTAAAAAAAGGAGGAATAGTATAAATAAGGGTAGTTTAATTTTCAACTTTGATAATGAATATCTCGAAAACGAAACGTTGCCAAAAAAATATTTTTTCAGATTCGTAATCAGCGTCCCAAAAAACCCCGTATAGCAAATTTGGTCAAAATCGGAGAGGAGGCAACTTTCAAACCAATTACCTTATTTTTTTTAAGATACAAAAATGCTAAGGTTGTAAAAATTATATTTGTGACTAAATGTCGGCCTGGATCTTTATTCTAGAGAACTGTCTACTAGAACTTTGGAACCCATTATACAAAATTAAATGTAATGGTTGGGCCCAATATAGTCTTTAAAATATTGTATTATTTTTAGTGTTTTTGTAAATCCCCCAATAAAACATTGCCGAAAAGTCGATATAATTATGTTCCAGATGCTATTTGTTTAGATTTGTCGTAGACTACACATATAAATTTAAATGATTTGGTAAAAAATTTTTTGTTACGACTAAATTTTAAAAACATGATTTAAATTGGTTATTTCTCGGATAGTATCGTTTAACGCTTGATCAAACTGTGCAATGACCGTCTACGAATTTAGTATTTAAAAAGTCACATTGCAAATTGTATATTTATAAACAACAGTATTTATAATGTTTAAAGTAAATTATTACTTTTTGATTGATTGATGCAAGGGTGTCCCAAATTCGTTATTATTGGGATCTCGGAAAATTAAAGAGATACGAGGTCGATTAAATAGAGGCAAAGTTCCGCAATTCTATGCTGATTAAAATACCACCTTAAAAGTTTAAAAAATTTAAATATTTCCGAAGATTTTTGGAAAAAAGCAAATATTTGCGATTTCATTTTATTTTTTTATGACTCTATTTAAATAGATATAACAAAATAAATTTTACTCTTTTGCTACTTTTTTTGTTCTACAAGACAGTGTTTATAGATTTACACACCGACGTTGTGTCTTCGAGCTGCCATCATCAACTTTGCTTTTTTTTAAATACGGCCCCGGATTTTTTATTACGTATTTTAAGAACTTTTAAGGTCTCAAAACCAATGATGTATCTCACTTATTCGAAAAATATATATTAATTGCAATTTCCATAAGAAACCATGTGAGAAAGACAAAGAATAGACTTTTGGAAGGAAAATATTAAAATTATTTTTCCGAATAAGTGGTTATTGGTTTTGAGATCCTAAAAGCTCTTAAAATACGTAACAAAAAATCCAGGGCCATATTTAAAAAAACGAAGTTGATGATGGCAGCTCAAAGACAAAACGTCGGTGTGTAAGTCTAATAATACTGTCTTGCAGAACAGAAAAATGTGGCTATGATAATCTAAACTTTATTTTGTTATATCTATTTAAATAGAGTCATAAAAGAATAAAAATCTTCGGAGGTATTTAAATTTTTTAAACTTTTAAGGTTTTTAATCAGCATGAAATTGCGCAAATTTGCCTCGTTTTAATCGACCTTGCATCTTTTAAATTTCCTGAATCCCAATAAAGAGAATCGAATTTGGGACAAGCCTGTACATCTGAGCCTTAAAGCACGCTTCAATTCAGTCAGCCTCAAAATGTTATTTGATCAGTTAGTGGAGTAAAATTTGGAAGAAAAGTCGCTTAGTTATCGAGAAAAAAAAAAACCGGCGTAGAACCAAACCAGACTTAGTGGGATTCTTTAATAAGGTAATCGTGTAAACGAAATCACTTTTTACGACATTTTTTAGTGGTCGAGAGTTTTTTTATTTCGAAAAAACCCAAAAAAAATCGGTTTTCAATAAAACACGTATTTTAACTTCTCCACTGCTATATCTTTAATTATATTCATGCTATCAAGTTAAATTTTTTTTTTAGATTAAAGTAGACACAATAGCGCTTCAAACAACGTCCCACCTGAAGCTGATATTTTTTTGTTTAATTTTTAAAATGGTAGGAAACTCAAAATTGTTATTTTCAGTAGCGTAATTTTAGGCAATCGAGAAAAAAGTTTATTATTGAAAATTTATACATACATGCTGCGTACAAATTGTAGCTAATGTTTAAAAAAAGTTTTTAAAACAAAAATTTTTTAGATTTCTTTTATAGTATTGAGTCAGTGATATTTTTTAAACGGCCAAAGTCATATTTTTGCGCGCTTGGCTTAGCGAGCCGGCCGACTACAAAAATCTTACGGTCCGGTGGAAGTGTAGTAGGTTTAAGTTTTATCAACGTTTTTAAACGCAGATCTAAGGGCTGCTTAAGTTGTTTAGAAAAGAAAAAAAATTAAATATCCAAAACAGGTGGGTAGATTTTTAAACCCATACAAAAATATCAATCATTGTTATTAATTACCCACCTAATTAGTAGGTTTAATAAACTTTTTTTTATTGATTGCTGGTAAAGAAAACCACCCACGGGATTCGTTATTTTTTTGATTATACATTCAAAACTTCATTATTTTTTAAACATTTTTAGCAACAAAAAATTGCGGATGCTTTATGTCTTTTAATTAAATTTGAGAAATATAGTACATACATTAAATATAAACTAGGGCTTCGTTAAACGTCTTTTTTAAAAAGGAATATATACTTTTTTTTCCATATAAAGAGATGATACGATGCTATTCTTTGACATGTTTAAATGCTGCTTGAATAAGCAATGTTGCCAGACTTTTTGTAATAATTTGTTATTATTAAAGGTTGTTTTTTATATAAATAACTAACCAGAACTAACAAACAACAACTTTAAAACTACGATCTAGTTCTGGTTAGTTCCGGTTAGGTTTTTCTCGTTAAATTGTATTTTTTTTATTATAAATGCGCCGTTCTGGTCGGTCATGATTAGTGCTGGTTAGTTAAAGCGGCTTTTTATTTTCCCTAATTATATTTGTAACTGGCTTGAAATTCAAATATTTTTGATTTAATGAAAATTATCCTTATGGTAACGGCAAAGTTTTTTATTATAAATTATAAATATTTCCGTTTAGCAACACTGTAAACGTCTTGAAGCGATGCATGAATTTATTACATGTAAATCGTAAATAGTTAAAATAAAATGTCAAATAATGACCAATTTTTAGAATTTATATTGCGCTTTTCTTGGTGAAAACCACATCATCCGCATTTTTTTGCGTTAAATAATAATACTTAAAGAATATTTTACATTGCAAATTTAAAAATCGTCCAATTCCGTAGGTGATTTTTTTGCAGAGCCAAAAATGTAATATGTAAGTAGTTATTTAGGCGCTTCATTAGTAGCATTTTACGTAAATTTAATCCATTTCTGCCTTAAAATCTTTAATAATCATATTGCAGGAACGAAATTTACACTCCTTACAACATTTTAGTCCTTCTTTCACACAAGTACATGTTGGAAATTCAATTTTGGGTTGACATAAAGCCATTGCACTACGTATTATGGCAGCAGCTCTAAATGAAGTTTAAATTTTGGACATTTCTTTAGAAAGTAAAAGATCTATCTGAACATCACTACCAATACTCGCAGAAAAGGTAGATATTGTCGAACTATTTTCGGGTAGGTTTGGAAACCGTTTTCCTATTTTTGTGCGATTTTATGTTTCTTTTAGAGATGTAGTGGCTGTAACATAATTTATGATATTTCTCATCAATCGCAAATAAATCTTTATAGCCACGTAATTTAGATATCATATTAATGTCGTTTCTATTCCTGGCAGCTTTATTACTTTTTTCATAGGTAGCTTTTCTACTACCTAAAAAGATTCAATACTATGTAAAAAAATATTTACCCTAAACATGATTTATAAGGATAAAATTGAAATTCGTAGTTTGTTGCAGTACAAAATATAAACTAATATAAAGATACCAACTATACTATGTAGGTACATAATAATATTTAAATTACTTGTTTAAACAGATTTTTTATTTAACTTTTCTTCTTTTTATTTTTACTATTGTTGCAAAAAAACACATTTTCCTAATATTAAAAGTATCGCATTTAAGTTTAGTGTCACAATAATTTGAAGGACCGGCGCCACTGTCTAATTGCAAATTATGATAATAGTTTTGAGAATTTTTGTAAGATTTACGACAGTCTTTATAATATTTTATTTTCATTTCGCATTTAAAATAACATTTTTTTTAAACAGAATTTCTTTTGCTAGATTGTCCTGCCTTTTTTCAGCCCCCTTGTTTTTAGGTCTATGATAACAACACATTGTATTCATTAATGTTCTTTTTTAAAAACAAGATATTACCATAAAATTTACAACCAACTTTTTTTACAATATCCGCATGCGGGGCTATTGGGTCCCGATAATAGTTTTTTACGTCTAAAAAAAAAATCGCTGTTGCCAAACGATACGCTCTAGGAAAAATTTTTTTTTTCAAAAACTTTTGTTATTAATTGGCTATATTTTCTTCGCTGCATGTATGAAAATATTTTTAAAAATAAAAAAGTTTATCGATTGGTGAAAATTTCAATACAAAAAATATATATTTTTAGTTTATCTGAATTTAAAGGCATGAAAGTGCAAATTGTGCCCAAACAGTTTATAAGGTTAAAAGCGCTACAGTTTGAGCTTTAATTTGACACAAAAATTTTTTTGGTATCTTTGATAGTTTTAAAGTTATGACGGTGGAAAGGAAAAAATATATTTTTTTTAAATTTAAAAAAATCACTTTTTATTAATTTAAAAAGTTCGAGACCACAAAAAAATGTCGTAAAATACGATTTCATGTGCCCGGTGACATACTCAAAGGAACCTAACTGGTTTGACCTGGTTCTACGCCAAAAAAAAACGACACGATAGACTCACGAAATCACTCCGCTAAGTGCTCTGTTGCCAATGTCAAACAACTGTTGCTAAATATCCATATCGAGCAAACAATTGTACTGAGTGGTTTATTTTGTTGTTAACCAGTTTTTTTTTATCTTGGGACACTCCCCGAAGGCTGAGGCCTAAGTACTAACGTACCGTGAGTGTCTTAATCTAAATAAAAGCGTATGGTAGTAAATTCTTCACGACGTTTCGCCAACATCTTAGCTGCCATTTTCAGGTGATGCTTCTTGATTCGACTTGAAGGTAGATCAGCTGTCAAAGACACATTTATTTTAATCTAATACTATTTTAATTTTCTCTGTTTAGGTATTTGAGCAAAAAATGCCTCTGTATAAAAAGTCGTCATTGAAGGCGAAAATTAAAACTCAAAGTTCATTTATATCACCACTTTTATCTCAAAATAATCTAAGGGATATAATAAAGGATGATTATAAGGAAACTATCCATATACCCACCAAGAAAAAGCTCCTTGAACCACTTATCAATGAACCTAACGATGGAGATCTACTAGAAAAGTTGCAGCAAAAATCTTTAAATTTATTAAAAACTTTTGTAAAGGTTACTAACGCTAAAGAGACTATGTCAGACAACAGTAAAACTAAGTCAAAATCAGAAAGTAGCACATTAAAAGAGACCAAACGCTCTGATCAAAAAAGCTCAAGCAAAAGCACAAACTTGGACGATAGATCTGAAGAATGCTGCAAAGCAAGGTCAGGTCTTGATAAGCAAAGTCCGCTTTTATTTTATAGCACTCCAGATAGAGCTGAAGAGCGAAGCAATAAAAGGTTAAAGACTGAAAAGAGTTTGGTAATAACAACAAAAATTGATTTAAGTTCAAATAACGATGGGGATTTTTTAAAAATTAATCAGAGTTGTGATACACCAAGCTCCCAATTAAGCGATATGTTGAACGAATGTGTAATAAACAACCTAAAAATGACCTCACAGATATGGAACGATAATGATATTAAAGAAAAAAGCATCATAAACAGTTTTATGGAAGAAAAAGAAAGTGTGAAAACTTCATTCAACACTGAAGAAAAAATGCAAATTCCGAAAGAAGAATCTGAAGAAGAGCTCAATTCTTCTCTAAAAAGTGTTCTAGATGATATTGTTAACACAAATATAATTTTAAGCCAAGAAAAAGCTAAAAAGAAAAAATCCACGAAGGAAAAAGAAAAGAATGAAACACCGGACCAGAATTCTTCTCTAGGAAGTGTTTTAGATGATATTGTTAGCACAAATATAATTTTAAGCCAAGAAAAAGCTAGAAAGAAAAAATCCAGGCAGGAAAAAGAAAACAATAAAACAGCGAACAAGAAGAAGCTTATTAAGAATCTTGAGTCCGAGACAAGTAAAGTTGATAAGACAAAAAAGAAAAATAAGGAAGACCTAAAACCCGACAAACGAAACTTAACAAACGGAGAGTTAGAGAAACTAACTGAAATGTCAGAAAACAATTTAAAGTCTCAAAAAATAAAAAAACAGAAATCACAAACAAATGACAAGACATCTTCATTTAAAAGAATTAAAGAGGTGAGTTCCGAAGATTTTGATTTCAAGTTTAAGCATGAACCCAACAAAGATCTAATTCAAGAGAAGAAAAAGAAGAAGAAAGCTGCAAGTCTTGGCAATAATTTGATACAGAAAGCTAAAAACAAGTATTTAATTAAAAAGCAAAAATCCCCTAAAAGTAAAAACGAAAAGATTAGGAGTTCTGAAAAAAAGGAATACAAACTAAAGGAAACAAGTAAAGATGAAGAGGCCGGCAAAGTCGCTAGTAAGAAGTTGAAAAGAAAAAAATCGTTAACTATTGCGAAATCTCATTCCAGTCATTCAGAAATTCTTTCTGATAATAGAAGTACTGAGAAAAAACGTAAGAATAAAGTTAGTGTACCTCCAAAACCAAAGAATATGATTTTTACTTCAGAAAATCCAGAAACAAATAAAGTGCAGTTTGATAAGTTACTGAAGTTACAAGAGGAACGAGACGTGGGATTGTACGTTTATTGTGATACGTGTGATAAGGTACGAATGTATTACAAAGTTTTTTTTACAGTTTAAATAATAAGTCCCTTCCATAAAATGTATTTTAATACAAAACACGTTAACTCTTTTTACGATTTCGATTTAAAGTTCGCGCCTTGCTGTTAAATTTGACGTCAGACTAAAAAGGCTTGTGAGGACACGGGGTCTACTGTGTTCCAGTATTACTTTTCCTTTTCTTTTTTCCTTTATTTCATGTGGAGCAAAAACAGAAAATGCATCGCGTTCCTTTATTCCAAATTAACATAAATATGTTTAATGTCAATTAAATATGCAACATAGTAAATGTAATTGATAATTACAGCGTCTAAATCCATCACACTTAAGGTGGTTCACTCGTAAAACGGCTTTTCTTAAGAATCTAAAAAAAAACTATTTTTTATCGTCTGTGTGCATATATTTCGGAATATCTCGAAAACGGTTCTTACGATATTTTTTAAAAACTAATGCAATATAAATTGGAATATTAGAAAATTAAGAGAAACCTGAATTTTGATTGTTTTGTTAAAAATATATTGATTTTGGAAGTTTACATAGATCTGTTTGTTTTTAAAAAATAGTGTACAGGGTGTCCCAAACTCGATTCTCATCATTGGGATCTAGGAAACTTGAAGAGATACTTCCTAAGATTTTTGGAAAAAAACAAATATTAGCGATTTTATTTTTGCTTTTTAATAACTCTATTTAAATATATATAACAAAATAATTTTTACATTTTTATTCGAGCTGCCATCATCAACTTTGTTATTTTAAATACGGCCCTGGATTTTTTATTACGTTTTTTTATCTGGGGACAGTCCACGAAGGCTGATGCCTAAGTACTAACGTACCGTGGGTGTCTTCAGTGTGGTGAGAGGGAGTTTGTTCACACGGGACTTAAATTTTTGGAGATTGGGGAGAAGGAAAAACTTCTGCGGGCAGCAGGTTCCATAGTCTTGACACTCTAGGAATAAAGGAACGAAGAAAGCGGGAAGTTTGGGGCCTCTCTAACTGAACTGTAAAAGGATGCATAAAAGTTGCACTACGTGTTGCTCTGTTGGGAGCTGCCAGAGAAGGAGTATTTTAAGAGCTTTAAGGTTCCCAAAACCAATGATGTATCACACTTATTCGGAAACATCATTGTAATGTTTTTCTACCAAAAATCTCTTCTGTGTCTCTAACACATGGTCTCTTATGGAAATTGCAAATGATATGAATTTTTCGAATAAGTGCGATCAAAGATAATACTACTACGGATAAGATGAACCATTCAATGCTATATTTTTGATACCCTTAATGGACTTTGGCTAACGCGAGCCGATGTCCATCGAGAGATTTTCGCGCTATCCTTGAACGAAAGTTAAACAGTGTTGCCAACAGGCCTGTACTATTGGCGTGATGAAACGCGACTAGAAAAAAGACAATCCGTTTAGCCGCCCGCTTTCGCTACTTCGTGTTCCGAATAAGGTAGAAGCGACAGACATTGGCAATGTCGCACGGTTTGTTACGCTGGGGCAGGGGTTACCGACTTAATTTTATTCGCATTTACGGAAGCATTGATATCTTCGAACTGATTCAAAACGCCTCATTTAAATGAACCATCTATTCGTAGTAGTATTATCTTTGGTGCGATACATCATTGGTTTTGGGACCTTAAAAGCTAAAAAATCCAAAACAAAGTTGATGATGGCAGCTTGAAGACAAAACGTCGATATTTACATCTAATAACACTGTCTTATAGAACAGAAAAAGTAGCAATGAGAATGTGAAATTTATTTTGCTACATCTATTCAAATAGACTCATAAAAAAATAAAAATAAAATCGCAAATTTTCTGTGAAAATTTAATCAGCATCAAATTAACTTTTCCTCAATTTAACCGAAATCGTATCTCTTTAAATTTTTGATATCCCAATGATGAGGCCAGAATTTGGGAGACCCTATACACACAACACATGAGGTCTGTTTGTTATTCAGTAATATTTTACACTATTTTACACTTTTTGGACCCATCCAGTCCTAAAATACACCTTCCATAAGAGCCATTACGTAAAAAAAGAATAAAGTAGTGTACCTACACTATGATTGTTAATATCTCGTTTTACAAACCATTAAAAAATTAGATAATAAACACTTTTATTAATTAATAAATTTCATTTTTTTCTTAAAAAAGCCGTTTTACGAGTGAACTACCTTAATAAAAAATATTTTTCATCTGGTTTGCAGATGGGTGAAGGCCATCTCCATTTCAAATTTTGGACTATAACACGGCTATAATAGTTGTCCGATTAAACCCTTAGATTTTTTTTTTTAAATTTATATAGTCTTAGTGAATGGGGTTAAATTAAATTATTTTTTTTGTGGACGAGTCGCCACTGCCGTATTTCTTTATATTTTAACTTATTGAATTGTTTTACTTATACTCATTTGTAGGTTCGTTATCTACCCAACTGTAAAGATCCTCTAGATTTGCCGGCAAAATGGTACTGCTACATGAATCCAAATCCTAACTACAACAAATGTACTGACCCACCTTATGAGATAGAAGCTGAAACAGAAGAACTTCTTATTCATAATAAGGTATAAAAAATTGGATCGAATGTTTTTCTATTCTATGTTCTACCAATGAAATTGATATTACTCGCCGTTTATGGCTGCTTCTAAAAATACAGACACGGCGGTGTTCTATTCGTAGGTCGTTCGATCGACCACCGACACCAGAGTGAGGCATCATTAATGGAACGAATAAATACACTGACCAGCAATATTAACGCACTACCACAAATCTGAAACATTTTTGATATCCCGAATTTTCTAAACCTGTTGTTCGAATTGAGTGATTTTTTTATGTATTATAGCCTTATACTTTAAAAATATCGCTATATTATCTTTTCTCAAAAAGTTAAGTGTCATTATGTACCTGGTGTAACAAACATAATTTTCTTTCCCAAAATTCGCAACACCCTGTGAAATATTCTAGCATTTATAAAATATTGAATTTAAAACCCAACCATATCCTCAGGTTTATTCCTCAAAACGGGGTTTTCCAACAATTCCTAAAAGTTTTAAGGACTGAGCGCTACGTCATTGAAAAGAAGGCCAGTCGTTCAAAAGTATAGTTAGGAAAACAAGTAGGGTTGCTAAGTGTCCCGTTTTAAGTCGGGATCTTATGCATCCGATGTCCGAAATAATGTAAAATTTCGTATGTAAATTTATGGCAACAGGCCTACAATGCCGTACTCGGGTGAGCGCTTGGGTCTTAAACTATTATAGGAAATTGGTTTTTTCCCAAAATGGGTTTTTCCCTGTGGTGCCAACGGGTTGGCGTTGACACCGTTGACATCCGATACATCTGTCAAAAGCAAGTTTTTCAATGGGTGCCTACACGGTTTCCCAAAACCTATTCTTGGGAAATATTTTAATTTCCCATCAACACAAAATTAAGTCAAACAACCTAACTTCAATTTTGATTCGTTTCCATTTATTACTGAAAATTTTTTTTTAAGTTGCCTATTAAAATACAGGGATTTTCGTTCATTTGAAGGTAATTGTTAAAAAGTTGGGAACCCGCTCCTCAAACGTCGAATGCACCAATGGAATATTCTTGAACTGTCACGTTTTTGACATTTTCGGGAGTGATTTGGAAACTGTTTCGTATCCTGAATGCGTTCGATAATAAAATTGTCATGAAAAAGGCTGTTAGTATTCATTATTAAATATAACAAATTGGGTATCAAAAAAAAGGATTTTTTTAAGATTGATTTCGAAAAAAAACAAAAAGTCTTATTATCAGTAATAGTTACACTTGTCTTGCTGTTGGATCTAATAAAAATGAGCACCATAAACAGCAGTGGTTGCGGTTTTCTTGTTTTAACTTGTTTGTACGATTATCTAAGGCGTGTAAATTCGAGTACTTGGTTGATTTTTTATTTGAGAGTGATTTTGGGGGGTAGAGGGGTTGAAAACTATTACTTTGCAAAGTTTAAAAAGAATTGGCCCAAAACCATTTTCCATAGGAAAAATGCGGGGTTCTTTAAAATGCATTTATCTCGAAAATAGTTGCTCCTACAGACTTAAATAAAGTATACATTTTTAACGCAGAGGGAATAGGTCAATATACTAAGCTTAAAAAAAGTTATGCCATCTAAAAGAAGTGGTGTAGGCCGTAGCTCGCGCCCTCTACCAGGAACATCAAAAGTATGGACGAATTTAAATTTCTCGCCTTAACAAACCCCCAAATCCCCAATTTTGTACCGCTATGTCATTTAGTAAAGAAATTATTAGGAAGAAACTTAAACAAAATTAAAAGTTTGAGATCCTGTATCTTAGTTAATATCAACTTTGGGATAAGGCAAGTTTACGTTAATTTCATTATTTCGACTTAAGAAATGTGTCCCATTACTTCTGGGACACCCTTTATAAAAGGATTTAGTGTCACCATTTTGCCAAGAAGATTTATCTTATGGAAGTTTGCACGCAACAGTGTTGCCGATGTGATGCATATTTATTACTCTTAGGTATAATTGCTACTTGGGAAGTGAATGAATCAAAAAACAAAATAAAAAAAAACTTGAGGCTACAGTTGTAGTTTTGAATTCAATGTTTTATAAATGCTTGAATATTCCACAGGGTGTAATAAGGCTTTATTACATTAAAAAATTATTCAAATCGGACAACAGGTTTAGGAAATTTAGAATATCAAAAATGTCCCAAATTTATGATGAAGCGGTAATATTGCTGGTCAACTGGTATTATTGTTATTAAAAAGAAAATATTATCTTTAGTTCCATGCTGGAAGTATTGTCTGGGCAAAAATGGATGGTTATCCATGGTGGCCTGCAATGGTTGACGATGACCCTGACTTAACAGACTATTTCTGGCTGGATGACGAGAACAGTACCGAGCCGGTAAGATGTGTTTTTTTTCTAATTTTATTATTATTATTATTTTCTTTATTAACCAAAGTAGATGACTAAAAATAAGAATAGTGTCCTTTAATGGCATTTCTTTTATATGTACTTTATTTTTATAGAATCCGTTCTTTTTAAAGTCAAACACCTCTAGAAATTGTAGTTTATTGTTTACAGTTTTTTAAATTTGGCTACGGTATTATATGAAAATTTACAAATCTCGTATTTTCTTAGTATAGAAAAATGTACAAGGTGTCCCAAATTCGAGCCTCATCATTGAGATCTCGGAAACTGGAAGAGATACGAGGTCGGTTATGAAGGCAAAGTTGCGCAATTTGATGCTGATCAAAATGCCTCCCGAAAGTTTAAAAATTTCGAATACTTCCGAAGACTTTTGGAAAAAACCAAATATTCGCGATTTCATTTTTATTTTTTTATCACTCTATTTCAATAGATAGAAAAAAATAAATTTCACATTCTTATTGCTACTTTTTTTGTTCTACAAGACAGTGTTATTAGATTTACAGACCGACGTTTCGCCTTTAAGCTGCCATCATCAACTTTGTTTTTTTAAGTACGGCCCTTAGTTTCCAAAACCAATGATGTATCGCACTTATTCAAGAAATTTCATAAAAAAGCATTTGTTAGAGAGGGACAGGGAATAGATTTTTGGTAAGATCTTACCAGGAAATTATAAAAATAATTTTTCGAATTAGTGCGATACATCATTGGTTTTGGGATATTAAAAGCCCTTAAAATCCATATTAAAAAATCCAGGGTCGTATTTAAAAAAACAAAATTGATGATGGCAGCTCGAAGACGAAACGTCGGTGTGTCAATCTAATAACATTGTTTTGTAGAACAGAAAAAGGGTTTAAGAATGTTTTTTATTTTTTATATTAAAAATTTTTTTATTAAAAAAAAAAAAAAATAAATGGAAAATTGGTTTTTTAAAAGTTTTTTAAGTATTTAAATTTTTAAATTGGGGGTTTTTTAAATCAAATTTAGAATGAAAAGTGGGTTTTTCAAACCTTTAAATTTTTGGGGGGGCGAGTTTTAAAGGGGAAAAATTTTAACCCCGATTTTTTTAAAATTTAAAAGACGATTGCTTTTTGGTTTTTTTTAAAACCCTTGGCTTCGACTCCCGTGAAAAAATTTTGGCTTGGGTTTTTTTATTTTTTTGCTGCACAAATTTCATTTAAAAATTTTCTCAATTTAAAAAAAAATTTTCCCCAAAATTTAAATTTTTTTTTTTTTTAAAATTTTTTAAAATTTAAAAAAAAAAAAAAAAAAAATTTAAAAATTAAAAAAAAGGTTCCCAAACTAAAAAATTTTAAACCCGAAAATTTTTAAAAATTCCTAAAAATTTTTTTAAAAAAAAACCCCCGTTTCCCAAAAAAAAAATAAAAATTAAAAATGGAAATTTTAAAAAACATTTTTAAGGGGGGGGAAAGGGGAACTGATTTTAAAAAATTTTTTTGGATATGGTCTTTTTTTTTAAAATTTTTAAAAAAAAAAATGGAAATTTCCCTTTTTGGGTTTATAAAAACAAAATTAAAATAACCTCAAACAATTTTTTTCTTTTTTTAACAATTCTTGATTTTTAAAAAAAAGTCAAATATTTTTTTAAAATTTTTTAAAACTTTTTTTGTTTATTTTAACCCCTTAAAAAAAATTTCCCAAAAAACCCTTTAATTTAAAAGGGGACATGTTTTTTAAAAATTTGTATTTTTCGGGTTTTAAAGTAAATTTTTTTAAATTAAAGGGGAAAAAATTTAAAATTTAAAAAAAGTTTTTAAAAAGGGGTTTTTTCAACTATTTTTTAATTTTGGTAAAAAAAAGAATTTTAAAAAAAAAGGAGGAAAGGAAAAAGGGTTGGGTTTTTTTTTAATTTGGTCATATCTTTGGGAAATTTGAAAAATTTTTAATTTTTTGCCCCCAAAAAAATCCCAAATTTTAAAAATTCGAAATTTTTCTTTTAAAAAATAAAATTTTCAACTTCAAAAATTTTTTTTTTTAACCCAAGGCCGAGTTCACCAAAAAATTTATTTTTATGGGGTCCGGGTCTATAAAAAACTTGGTTTGGGCCCGCATTTTAAAAAACCCGCCCCCCTTTTTTTAAAATTTGGGTTTCTAAAAAATTTAAATTTTTCCAAAACCCAAAAATTTAAAAGGAATTTTTTAAAAAGGGAAAAAGGTTCAAATTTCGGGTTTTAAAATTGGTTAAATTTTTTTTTTTGCTCATTTATAAATTTTTTAATTTTTTTTTTTTTAAATTTATATTTTGGGGTTTAGAGATGAAGGGAAAAAAAATGATTAAATTTTAAATTGTTAATTTTAAAAAATTTTTAAATTTATTTTAAAAAAAATTAATTTTTTTTATTTAACCACGTCAATACACAAAGTTGTTATTCATTATATATTAAAAATCTTTCGTTTATTTTCAGTCCTGGTATCACGTGACGTTTTTCGATTCGTCAGACGTAACGCGAGCTTGGATCAGAACAGCTTTTCTGGGGCCTTTAAAGTAAACGAAAAAAAAAAACATTTTAAACCGAAAAGATCGATTATTATCAACATAGAGTCAATTTTGCTATAAAA